>CAUZXS010000411.1:190000-199004 GCA_963585895.1 Sepioteuthis lessoniana
GTCCGCGTGTACGGGTTCATAGAAGAACGTCACTAATGAGATTATCTTTGTTTCTTCAGCAGTGTACCGAATGTCTTGTTCGTCTAACTTGAATGGTTTGTCAGATGGGAGGTAAGTGGCTGTATGGTGGCTGTTTTGTGAAGTTTTGCTTCCAGAATTTGTTAAAACCAGCACGTAGCATTCTTGTGCAATTGCGATTAAGCTTTTTCTCGAGGCATTTTGTTAACGCCCATGTGGTGAATCCATACAGTAGTATTAACACTCACAATGTTGGAAGTTTCCCCGTTTTATTTTATTGGATCGATCAGATTTCCCTATTATTGATAACATATCGATAGCAGTCCACGTCTTTGTCAAGCTGATGTTAACATCATTTTCAGTTGATGAGATATTGCTGACGAGTAAACTTAGCTGGCCTACGGCTTGGAGCGAAAATAATTCCTCGTTTAAAACATGAAGTCTGTTTTATTTGCATTCGCGGGAGGCCAGTGCATCCTGCTATAGACTATGCAGTAGGTATTTGGCTTGGGATGGTGTATTTACAAAAAGGACTTGATCATCTGCGTAGTCTGCGTTTGTTATAGTTTCAGCTGGATATCATCTGCTTCTTGCCTTTCTTAGCGTGAAACCATTTCTTTTAGCAAAAAGTCATTTTCTTTTATTAGATCTATCGATGTTTGAAGTACGTAGTCTAAGCAGATTATGAACAAATATAGTGGTAATGTATCTACTTGCAAAATTGTAGAAAAAATAGCCGAGTCGGCTGGGATGGTATATGACACTAAACAATCTAACGACGACGTTCCACTAAGGCTGGAGTTTGGGGAATACGGAGTACCCCTTTATTACAATTGCTCCCAGGTCTACTCGGGCCCGGAGTGGTAGCATCTAATAGGGTCCTATCTATGGGTCAAACAGAATCGTTTGACATCTAAACTGTTTACTTATGCTTAATTGAATTGTTATTAATAAAACTGCTGGATCATTCAACTGTGTGTCAATAAGTGAATGATGTTTAATTGAATTGTTAGTGATACATAGCAAAATTTGTAATCACTTCATTGTCAGCGAACAAATGATTAATATTGAAGAGACTTATTAGTATTTGATAGCAATACTTGAAACCATTTAACTGTTTCGAAACAATAGCAATACCAGTGTGCAAACAAATTAGTTCTAACTCGTAAAAAAAAGAGATGGGCCTTGTTGAAAAATGTTATCAGGAAAATGTGTTTACAAATCAATTATATTTAATGTATATGTAAAATTAAAGTTGGCACCTCTTTTCAATTGCTATTCTACCGAGGTGTACGGGAGGGCACTATTCCATTCCCTGGACTGCTCCATTTTACTCTTGATCCGAACCTTATAATGCTGATATTTTAGCCAGGCCACATCAAGTACCGTTTTTTGCACCTTTGGTATGACTCGACCAAGGATTGAAGCTCGGGCTCCCGCGTTATTGACAAACACTTTACCCATTTGGCCAATTAACTGGTTATTTGGCATTAAATAACGTACAATGGTTGATATGCCATCAAAGCAAAGCAAACCAAACCAGCAAAAATTTCGAAGGAGTCTGTCTCAATCAGGAGAGCGAACCATTTATTTAATGTTTTTGAAATGCATCTTAAAGCATAATCATAATCCACTCGATATAAAACATCTTAAGATAATCCGAAATCTTCTAATATTCTTTCGATGTTGTTTGTTTGGTTCTCCACTAACATTCATTTTAATTTTGTTTTAAATGTTCGGAACTATTTCTCGTCGCCACATTTGTAATGTTGAAATCATAAACTCCAATCACGCTATTACGTTCACTTTCGGACTAATACCCTTGAAGAAAGGCATGAATCCTCTGATCCCTCCAGGGTATGAGTTAAATTGTACCACTGCTGTTCTTCTTCAAGGATAACTTTGGAATTACCTGACCTACGAAGCTTGATGTGCCCTTAAAAAAGGAAGAAAACTAAATTAAATATATGCGTGATGCCTTCAAAAAGTTTCCAGACTTTTTGTACAGGCATTTAAAATTGTCGTAAACACTTGAAAATTTAGTATGTTATTGCTATACATCTTATGAGATGAATGACCAATTTTTATGATTTCAGGTTCAAATAAACAGCTACAACAGGAATTGGAATACACCCTATTAAAGCCTGATTGTCACAGCTGGTGAATTTCAAAAATGCAATCTGGACGTGAATCAAGCATCAGTTTTTGAGTGGTATAAGAGATTCAAGGAAGGCATGGATTCTGTGAGTGATGATGAGAGGTGCGGTAGGAGTAAGGAAGTCAATACACCAGTGTTGATTGGCATGTTGAGGTTTTAAGGGAGTTCAGGAAGAGATTCCTTGGGAAGAGGCCAGCACTCTTGAAATCGGGTCAGTGGCATTTCCACCAGGACAATGCACCAGTCCACAACTCCTTCCTTGTCACAGACTATATGACCAAGATGGGCATAAAGACGCTTCGTCACCCTCCCTATAGTCAAGACCTTACTCCCTGTGACTTTTGGTTATTCCGTAAGCTCAGAGGCTGTCGTATGAAACAATTGAGGATATGAAAGAGGCTGTGACGAAGGTCATTGACACGCTCACACAAGAGGACTTCCATGGAGCCATCCAGAAGTTGTTGGAATGGTACAACAAGCGCATTGCAGCCGGAGGAGATTACTTGCAAGTGGACTAGAGGTTCATCTGTGTACTATCAATAAAAGTGCCCATACAAAAAAAGTCAGGAAACTTAATTAATGATCCTCGTATATATATATATATATATATATATATATATGTATATATAGTTTGGTTTAATTTACTGAGATTTCATATATATATATATATATATATATATATATAGTTTGGTTTAATTTGCTGAGATTTCATATATATATATATATATATATATATATGGATAGATAGATAGATATAGACCAGGACAAAACAACATTTAATTGTCCAGGAAACTATTTATATTCTACTTTAAAGGTTAAATCGATGCAAGCAAAACCCCAAGTACTCCTCGAATTTATTGGCAGATGATTTTGCTCGACTCAGGATGGTTTTTGATTTTTTTCCTCCTTCTCCTTGGTCTCGCTATCATTTTCATCTTTACCCCACTTTTAATTAATCTTATTTACATTGTTTTTAAACGACTTCTGATGGCTGTCGCTTGAAAAATGTCAGATGAAAGGGCCCTTACAATTTCAATAAATTTCCATATATTGTAATCGCCCAATTTTGCATATGTCCCTTAGTATTTGAATCTTTAAGTTCGTATGTAACCAATAATTCATCTCTCTCTCTCTCTCTCTATATATATATATATATATATATATATAATCTCGAATTTTATCATAATCTCATGACAATATGTTTTATGTATGGACTAATGGAAGTGATTATAAGACGATCACTTGAAAGTTCCTTTGGTCCATCAAAAAAACAAACAAACAAACAAACAAAAAAACAAAAGTGAAACCTCTTCATTTTTTTTCTCCCTTTTCCTTTTTTTCTTTTCCTTCCATTTTATCTTTCTATTCTTTCCTCTTCTTTTTTCTTCTTCCTTCCAACTTTCTTCTTTTTTCCTCTCTTTCTTCACAACCCTCTTCTTTTTTTCTATTTTTTCTTATCATTTTTCCTTCTTACTGTCTTGTATTTTTTTAAATTGCTTTTAACGAGTCGTGGTGGTGTAGCGGTTAACGTACTGGCCTACGACCTCGAAGTAAACGAGTTCGAATTCCAGTCGCACTAATGCGTTCACTTTCATACTAATATCTGGGGAAAGGTATGAACCCCCTAATTCCCCCTGTTATAGGTTAAACATTATCTCCTTTGTTATTCTACAAAGATGGCTTTGTAGAATTAAATAAGCCATGAATTTTGATATACCATTAAACTAAGACTACCCAAAATTTTGTTTTTCTTAATTTCATCATTCTTATTTTCTTTCTCTCTCTCTCTCTCTCTCTCTCTCTCTCTATCTATCTCTTTCTTATTTTCCATTTCATCTCATTTTGTTCTTCCATCTTAACTTCCTTTTCTCTCTCCTACCTTTCCTTTTCCTCCCTTCCTCCTCTTCCTCTTTACTTTCATTTTCGTTCTCTTTTTTTCTCTATCTTTCCATTTTATTTTATTTCCCCAACTTCTTTTTCTCTTTTCTTTCCTTCTCGCTTTTCTCACCTCCTTCTTTTTCCTTCCTTCACGTTTTTTTTTTATTCCCATGTCTTCATTTGTTCCTATTCTTCATTCTCAGCTTTCTTCTTTTCTTTACTTTTTTTCTTTCTTTTCTTTTTATTCTTCTTAAATTTACGTTTTTATTTTCTTTTTAATTCTTTTTCCTTCTTACCCTTCTCATAGTTTTCATTCTTTTCCGTTTAATTCATGTTTTTTTATAATCATTCTCGTCGAATTTGATTTTTTTTTTTGACTTTCTCACTTTTTTCTCTTCTTTCTTCTTTTTTTTCTTTCATAAATTTGATTATCGTTTCTTTTACAAAATGTCGCCTCTTCTTATCTTTCTTGTTTTTCTCTCCAATACCTAGTAGAATCCATTCCTTTCTTTTGTAACAAGATTTAATCTTTCGCATCCCAAATTAAGCACCTAAACTGGTTCTTCTTATATTTTTTTTTTCATTACTACACCAATGTAACAGACACCAAAATCCTGAGATATTTTAATGCCTTATGTTTTCACTCAGTTCCGTTCCATCACCTTTGCTTTCAAGACCTGTGACCTCAGATTAAAAACAAACAAACAACCTCCCCCAAGATCCTCGCCCCCCCCAGAAAACAAACAAAAATATAAATAACAAACTTCAAATATTATCTTTCATTGTTCTTTAAATAACTCAACAAATGTCAGTGAATATACATATATACATACATACGTACATATATATATATATATATATATATATATATATATATATATATATATACTTATTTATTTCTATTTTATCTTTCTCGCCTTTTCTATTCTTTTTTTTTCTTTCCTATATATATCTATATATCTATCTTCCTTGAAATGGACCGCTGAAAGGAGCATATGCTAAGTATGTGAAAAAGTGTTTATTTTATTTTATTTTTTTTAAGTATTAGGTGAAGATTGAATAAGCTGTTCCAAACCACTTTTAGACGCAGCTTATACTTTGGAAATACCATACAAACAGAAACACAAAAATAACCATCTCTCTATCTATGGATAAAGAGAGAAAAGTGCAGTTGAGAGCAGAGTGATAGATATGAAGAAGATTAATGAATGACTATTGACTGAGAGAGAGAGAGAGAGAGAGAGAGAGAGAGAGAGAGAGAGAGAGAGAGTGAGTGAGAGACAGACAGACAAGAAATTAAAAAATATTGTTATATATTACTATTCTGAGGTAGAAAGACAAGCTTGCATACAATTATGCAATCCAACACACACACACACACACACACACACACACACACACACACACACACACACACACACACACACACACACACACACAAATATATATATATATATATATATATATATATATATATATATATATATATATATATATATGTCTGTGTGTGTGTGTGTGTGTGTGTGTGGAGAAAGCAGAAAAACAGAATAATCCATATAGGTGAATTTATTGTGATGTAAAGTCAACGTTAAACGGTTCGGTTTCAATAAGCTTCATCAGGACTTTGATATCAGCGATGGATGTTTGTCGAAATAACAGGAGCAAATAAAATGTATATATTTGCTCTCGTTATTTCGACAGGTATCCGTCGCTGTGCTAGCAATTCTCCTGAAATCAAAGTCCTGATAAAGTTATTGAAACCAAAACGTTTAACGTTGACTTTGCATCACAAGAAATTCACCTATTTGGAATATTCTGTTTTTTTCTGCTTTCTACATACGGTCGGATTTAGATCTATATTTACTTTCATATATATATATATATATATATATATATATATATATATATATATATATATATATAGATAGATAGATAGATAGATAGATAGATAGAAAAAGACTGAAATAAATTGCCATTTATTGCTATACTGAGATTCATTGGCTGTCTGACAGACAGACAAGTCTGTATATACATGCGTGTGTGTGTACGTGTGTGTGAATTGATAGGAATAGGGGAGAGGGAGGTGAAGGTCGTTACACAAGTTTATATCTATAAGAGTATATATGCTGTCTGATAGGTCCGTTGCAGCCTAAATTACGCAAATAGAATATAACATTGATATTTCACTTTATTAGATATATTGACAAAAGTTTTAGGAAAATAACTTGACATACCCTGATGTAAATCACCATTGGATTCAACTACGGCCTCCTGACGACTTTGGAATCATCAGCAAACCTTTCCAACAGTCTCCTTGTTGAAATTGATTAATGCTACCTTTATCCTTTGCCTTCAATTCAAGTTTGGTGTTGCCAAGAGTTTTGTTGGTCTCTCACTCAATCACGCCCCACACATGATAATTAAGGGAATTACAATCTGGGGAGTTTGGCGGCCAGATGTTAACGGTAAAGTGGTGGCAGGATTTCTTTTTACAGCCAATACTAGGCCCTCTTGTCTTTAAGCCGCCAACATCTCAATCCAGTTTATCACTACCTTCTCCAGGCACATTTTCAGGAACGTGTTGAGTTTGAGGCCATGTGGGAAAATGAATGAAGCCATAATGTTACTGGTGCAATGGTTAAAGCGATGGACTACGGAATCGTAGTAAGCGAGATCGAACTCCAGTTGTGCTATTACGTTCACTTTCGAACAAATACCCTTGGGAAAGGTATGAACCCCCTTATCCTCCCAGCTATGGGTTAAATAGTACCACTACTGTTCTTCTAGGAGAATGGCTTTTGCATTAAATAACCTACAAAGGTTGATATGCCATTAAAGAAAGAACCCAAACCCATAATGTCATCATCGTTAGTGACCACCTCAAACACCATTGGGTGATTGGTTTTCAGTTTTATCCTATTTACCAACCCCTCCGCTCGGGCAGGATATGACACAAGGTCAGTTTTTAAGCGGAGTTTAGCAGGTTTGAATTTAGATTTTTCCTTCTCTTAGACTAGTTGCCTCACCAAGGCTAAAGAACCCAGTCTGTCCTACTATTTACCCATAGCTGGAGGGAGAATAATTGGATTCATACTTTTCCCAAGGGTATTAGTGCTACGTGAAATGCAATCATTCTCGTCCAGGATTTGAACTCGTGTCGCCGTGTCCATTTCCTACGACGATAACCATTACACCACGGGCACCTCCTATTGGTTTTCAGTTTTATGAATATGAATCTAACCTCAGATTGATACTCACTCGGAAATCTTTGTATTGGGGTTTTGGTGTGGATTCCTGCAGTACAGCATACCGTTTCTAAATTTTTGGCGGAGTGAATTGCGTTATAGTGCTGCTTTTCTCACAAATAGTGCTCAAATGACGCTTGTTTGGGGGGCGGGAGTCGCTGTGACGTAATATCTAAGGTGCTTGCCTGCGAGAGTGTAGTCTGTGTGTTCGAAATCCAGTCACGTGATTACGTTCACTTTTGAACACTTGGAAAAGTTATAAACCTTTAAATCCTCTTAGCTATGAGTTAAATCGTACCAATGCTGTTTGTTTACTAGAATCATTTTGCTTTAAATAACCAACGAAAGTTTGTAGGCCATTTAAAACAAAGAATTAGAAAGAAATAATCTAGTTTGTTGTCGAGTAGACAACTGAAATAAATGAACTGCCTTACCCGAAATTAATAATTAAAATCAATATGCAAGTGAAATACAAAACCACTCCAAAACACACACATACACACACAAAATGACAAAAAAAAACATATAAGATATCAAAGACCAATTTGTGGTAAAACACCCTCTTAGAAAAAGAGAGGAGTGACCTCTATATAAACTCATAACCAACTGAAAAATCATTCAAACAGCAAACACGAGTGAGTTCAAGTCTCATTAAGTACCTCGTTAACAAGGCCTCGTGCCATATATGTTCTCAGACGAAAGCAACAAGCTGGAAACATACACGTATGTAAGAACGAAATAAATAAATCCTAAAAAAAATACAAATGTCTTCGTGGACCTGCTTATTTTAAAATTTTTCTTTCTCTCTTTGGACCTAAAACTTAAAATTTATTCATACATATATATATATATATATATATATATATATATATATATAAACAGGTTGATTTTTTATATATTACTACACGGAGATAAACTGTCAGGAAGTCAGAAAATCGGACAGAGACAAACAGATAGATAGATAGATAGATTAGCCATTGGAGTTAGCCTGAAGAGCCAAAAATCACATGCTGAACAATTTATAAGTCTTTTCATATCCCTTCTCGTTTTTCGCTCATCTTTTTCCCTTCGCTTCAACCTTAAATCTCAGTAAGTTAAATGCCCTTGAATTGTCAGTGAAACCTGACATGTCTAACCAATAAACAAATCGATATATGAATGTTACTTATTTCCATCAAAGGTCACTGGGTACGACTTATGCAAAAAGCTACCCAAGGAAGGGGAGGGGAGAAAGTATATCAAAATAAATTTTATTCATTTCACGTGTAAGCATTTTCTTTTATCCTTTCAAATTTCATAGTTGAAATAAATCTATCTATCTATCTATTTTAATATCTATCTTTTCAGACCAATGTTAGTGAGTTCGATTCTCTTTGGGCGTCACATTTTCTGGTTTTGTCCCACCACTCACCGAAGTTTTGTCAATAATCTATCTATCTATCTATCTAGCTAGCTAGCTAGCTAAATGCATTTATAGTCATATACTGTCAAGTTTTATAGGATAGCCTTTATCCCTGCAATATTCAAGATTTCAAACATTATAAGTCTCGTCAACTTAACTTTTTTGATAATGGCTTACAAAAGTACTTGAACTACACCAAAAAGAAATATTTAGTCAGTTTTTTTATACGTATCCCTTTACTCACAGACAGGAAAAACTTTACAAAAACTGGATAAACAATACTTTTATCAATGAAAGACCCTC
>CAUZXS010000412.1:5000-37500 GCA_963585895.1 Sepioteuthis lessoniana
GTTGTATCGTTTCAAGTAATTATTTTTATTTGATTATAACTATTTGTTTGCACACCGTTATCGTTTAGTTTTGGTGATATATTTATTTTGTTTGAAAGATTTATTATTGATGGGGATGCTTTGGTTAACATGTTAGTTGTTGATGATGTTTAGTATGGTAGTGCTCACGTTGAACGCTATTTTATTTACAGGGTGATTGAAAAGTAAATTTCTTTTTTTTTAAATGAAATGAAATTCATTTGCGGTGGAAGAAATTTTTGTTAAGAAATAAATTATAAGAATTTTGAAATAGCGAGTTACTTTTTCAATCACCCTATATATCAAAGATCTTACATGCTAACCAAAATTGATGGACTGTGACAAATGGTTTCTGACAATTTGCAGTTCTTACAAATTCTACCAGGCCATTGGTCAAATGGGTAGAATATTCGCCAATGGTCCAGGAGACCGAGGTTCAATCCTCGGTCGAGTCATACCAAAGACTTAAAAAATGATACTTGATGCCGCCTTGTTAATCAGTGAGATTTATATATAAACATATCTATCAATCACCTTGATAAAAAATATCGTGACTCTTAGCATTTTGAGGTACATAGTGTTCGCCAGTGGTGCAGGAGACCGAGGTTCAATCCTAGGTCGAGTCATACCCAAGACTTAAAAAAACGGTACTTGATGCCGCGTTGCTTAACACTCAGCATTATAAACTAAGCATCAAGGGTAAAGTGAAGCAATCCATGGAATGGAGTAGCGCTCTCCCCTACACCTCGGTGTAGTAGCTATTGAAAAGGGAGCCTTCGGGTCGCTCTCGACGACGGTCGCTAAATTTACTTACTTTACTTACAAAGTGACCAGGAAAAAACCACACGCCGTAATTTCTGTACAAAAATACAAGAATATTGTAGAGGTTAAGTTTAATTGTCTTTGAGTTGCAGAAACTCCAGATGTTTTTTTCTTGTTCCACAGAATGGTGTATTGTAAGTGTCAATATTTTAATTTATAATTTACAAAAATATTTGAAACTGATGACAATTTCTTTTATATGCAACTTACAATAGTGGACCAAAAATGCTGACTAAGAAAAAAAATCTTTTTTTTTTAAATCATTACTTCAAATTTTAATAAAACTTCGAAGTCTTAGACACACATAGGATGTGATTATTTTTCTCGATTATGGTTGTCAAAGTTCACGTAGCTATAGTGAAAAGTCAATTTTCTGTTTTGGAATTTCTGAGAATTTTTTTGAAAAATCCAGTGTTTCGTCAAAATCCTTTCATTCAAAAAATAACAAGACTAAATTCCTATTATTTCATATTGAGACTGTCCCGTCTAGACTACAGTCTAGACCTCTAAACGTTATCACTCTATTATATAAATTTCTCAACTGTGCATACGTATTGGCTCAAATTTGAAAAAAGATCATTTAACGTTTTAGTCTCAACACTTTTTGATGAGGCCTCGAACATGACAGCCATAACGAATGTGATTAATCGATTTGAACTAAGGTCAACACGAGATTTCTGTATTTACAATGAATTATGAATGTAAACGACAGAGTCAGTATATTTCTCTTTTTACAACACAGACCTCAAAACGCACACACACACACACACACACACACATATACACTCGAACTATTATTGTTACTTCTCGCGAGTTTTTTTTTTTTTTTGCACCAACGTTAGCTGGTTAAATGGTTTCTCACTGGAGTTTAAGTGACAGCAAGTTTCCTCAAGTCTCCAGGACTCTTCTCAGTATTCTGACCGATCTTAATAATGCCGTAGTTTGGACGGTCTCTCTTGCCCTCTGATTTCTAAGCCTTACAGTCCTTTTACCAAGCCTTTGGGATTGTTCCGTGTGCACCAATTACAATTGGTATCACCGTCACTTATTATTATATTACTCCAAGCAAGTTTTTCACGCCAGTGTTAGGAGTCTGAGTGACAGTAAATCTCCTCAGGCCTCCAGGACTCTTCTCAGTATTCCGGCTGACCTTAAAAATATTGTAATTTGGATGGTGTCCTCTTGTCATCTAATTTCTAACTCCTCCAGCCCCTTTAATAAGCTTTTGGGGCTCGTTCCAAGTGCACAAATTACTTTTGGTATCACCGTCACCTTCATGTTTCATTGTTTTCGTTTTTTTTAGTTCTCTGGCAAGATCTAAGTATTTGTCTCTTTTTTCGTTTTCTTTGTTTTTTGATTTGTGGTCGGCAGGTTCTCTTTATTTTTGATAATTATCTCTTTGTCTGGTCTTCTGACCGTAATTAGGGGATCTGTTTGTATCTCAAAATACCAGAGAATTTGATGGGTCTCATTTTCCCGGACTGATTCTGGTTTGTGCATAGCTGACAGTATGGTCAAATTTAAATTTCTTGCACGGTTCCCAGTGGATCACCTTCCCTACCCAGTCATGTCTAGTCTTATACTCTTTTTGTGCTATAATAATAATGATAATTATTATTTACTCATTAGAGTTTTTCACATCATCAAACGCTTTTGGTGACAGCAAGTCTCCTCAAGTCTCCAGGACTCTTCTTAGTATCCTGGCTGTTCTCAACAATGCTGTCGTTTGGTAGTCTCCACTCGTCCGCCAACTTCCAAGTCCTCCGGTCCCTTTAATAACCCTACTACACCAAAAGTATTATTATCATTGTTATTATCACTATTATTATTATTATTATTATTAGATTTTGCTATATTTATAGTTTTACCTTGGTTTGCTGATCGCATAGGGGAGAAACTGACAGTCATCAAACGCTGTTGAATCTGTGTCTGTGTAATCTTTGTATATATATGTATATATATATATATTGGCGAATCCTTCTACACGAGCAGGATGTGACATAAGGTCAGTTTTTAAAGTGGAGTTTAATAGGTTTCAGTCTTTCTCCTAGATCGATTGCAGTACCCAGATCATAGAGCTCAGTCTGTCTTCCTTTTTTTGGTTATAGGCGGAATAGTTGCATACCTTCCCCAAGGGTATTAGCACGGTGTGAAATAAAAACAGCCCAGTCCAGAATTTGAATTCGGGTCGCCGTATCCATTTTCGACCACGATAACCAGTGCATCACGAGCATAGAATGTAGTTTAGCCTCATATTCAGACACGACCCCATTTTTTAGGAAGTTGGAGGGAGGCTCTTACTCTTCTGACGGGATACAGTCAGCTTATTCTAACGGGGGGGACGATGAATATGTGCCGAGACACGGATGCGTAAATCTCGCGTCGAATAAGATCAAGGTAGAAAGCATTAGTAACCGGACATTGGCCTAGCGGTTAGAGTGTTCGCCAATGGCCCGGGAGACCTCGGTTCAATCCCAGGTCGAGTCATACCAAAGACTTTAAAAATGGAACTTGATACCACCTTGCTTAACACTCAGCATTATAAGGTACGGTTCAAGGGTAAAGTGGAGCAATCCAGGGAATGGAGTAGCGCCCTCCCCTACACCTTGGTGTAGTAGCTATCGAAAAGGGAGCCTTCGGGTCACCCTCGACTATGGTCGCTAACTTTACTTACTTAGAAAGCATTTAACACGATAAAATATGTGCTCCAGTCAAAGCTGGTTAACAGCTTACGTGCCAAACTCTGTTATGATATCGTCTTGCTAGCGATGTTATACGCAAGCGAAACGTGGACTAGCACGAAGAAGGAAGAACAGCGACTGGTTACAACACATCGCACTATGGAAAGATCCATATAGGGAATATCTTTGGATGGATGAAGGACGTGATCGGGGAGTTACCGAAAGCAGGTGTTCTGCTGGGCTGGACCTCATCGCAAGGTTCGGAAGGCAACAGGTAGATCCGGAAAGTTGTCATACATACATTCTTTACTCGGGCTTTTTGCTCTCTGAGCAAATCTTTTCAGTTATTTGTTTTGTTTTGTTTTTATATTTTTAGTGTCAAATTTGTTTGGTTTCTAATTTCTTTGTTTAATGGCATATTAACCTCCATGGGTTATTTAATGCCAAAGCCACCTTTGCAGAAGCGTAGGAGTTCTATTTAACCTATCGCTGAGGGGTAACGAGGTTCGTACCATTTCCAAGAGTATTTAGTCCGAAAGTGAACATAATAATGGGAACTGAGTTTGTTATATATTGGCCCTCGACCGAGCCGTCAATCAAGAGGTGCACTTGTGTAAATAAGCGGAGGAACAGCGAAAGCAGGTGAACGTAAGACAATTATATAACCAGGTGCCACAGACGGCTTGGGCCAGTTCCAGTTGGAGTTAGTTGGGGAGAAGATGCCGAATTGAGATCCTGCGGCAGACAGAGGGATTTGGACCCTCAGTGACCCACGGTTGAGCAACTTAGCCAAGATGAGAAAGAAGTGCTGCTATGGTCGCGAGAAGAACTTTGAGTCAAAATAACAGTCTGTCCCCGTCTCCAACTCATCTCTCACACACAACCAACATCAACCCTTTCGAGAATAAAGTGTGAGAGGTATATTTTTATAAAGAAGTGTGTTCGTTCGTTCATTGAAGTCGTCATTATTGTTGACTATGTTTCCGCTTATATTTGTATATGTATATGTATACGTATAGTAACCGGCTCATTGGCCTTGTGGGTAGAGTGTTTGCCAATGAACCGGGAGACCTGGGTTCAATCTCGGGTCGTGTCATACCAAAGACTTTAAAAATGGTACTTGATACCTCCTTGCTTAACACAGCGATATAACATACGTATCAAGGGTAAAGTGGAGCAATCAAGGAAAAGGAGCAGCGCTCTCCCCTACACCTCGGTGTAGTAGCTATTGAAATGGGAGCTTTTTGGTCGCCCTCGACTATTGTCGCCATCTTTACTTATATGTATAATTGTATTATGGCTATACAACAGTTTGAACTCACTAACTACGATGCAAAATTCTATTTTAACTGCCGTCATCTTATTAAAAACTTGAAACTGCCTGATTATTTAATTTTTTTTCATATCCAAACAGAGATAGATGGTATCATCTTCCTCATCCTCATTATCATCAAGGTGTGTCGACTGCGTGGACTCCTTTGACTTTCTCCCCATCACCGCCATCCCTCCCTACCGACTATCGCACTTGGTAAGCCCTCAATAAAACAGAGCTAGAGAATGTAATTTTTTTCTGATGGCCAACACTGGTGTGTCCATGTGTTGGACTCCACAGAGGAACGTCACTTATGAGTTCGTCCCTTCTTTACCAAGTGTGTCCAGTTTGTCTTGCTCGATTTCTTGAGGGGTTTGTGAGATGGAAGGTAAGTGGCCGGACAACTGCTGTTTTGAAGGTATTGTTTTCAGGAATTGTAGAAAAGAGTACTCAGAATCCTTGTGTAGTTCCTTTTTCGGTTTTTCATCAAGCATTTCATTAAAGTCCCAGTGGTGCAACCATACTGTAGTACTGACACAGCTTTGAAGAATTCCATTTTATTTTATCAGTGAGATCAGATTTCCATATGGTCGATAACCTGTCAATTTTCTCTGATAAAACAGATTTAAAACCTCAACATTGTAACCCAAACCCTTTGGCCAATCAACTCTGGTGTATTGACTTCCTTACTCCTCCCACACTTCTCATCGTCCCTCACAGACTCCCTGCCTTCCTTGAATATCTTATGCCACTCAAAAACTAATGCTCGATTCACGCAAGATCCTCCAAAAGCAGTCTGAAGCATTCCATACGTTTCTGTGGTATTTTTTCTAAGTTTAAAACAGAATTTTATTGCATATCGTTCTTCTAAAGTATCAGATTGCATTTTTGAAATTAACTAGCTGTGACAATCAGGCTTTAGTAGGGTGTATTCTAATTCCTGCTGTAGCTGTTCATTTGAATCTGAAATCATAAAAATTGGTCAGTCATCTCATAAAATGTATAGCCATAACATACTGAAATGTTAAGAGTCTACGACAATTTCAAATGCCCAAACGAAAAAGTCTGGAAACTTATCGTATGTCCCTCGTAAATCTCATTTAAAATGCTACAAAATTAACACTGTTACTGGTCAGAGGATAAATCGTTATAAAGGCGAAAGGAGTGGTGATGATGATAAGACGATTATGTTGATGATTACAACGTTGATTTTGATGATGATGATGATTAGAATAATGAAGATTACTAGACTGTTGATTACGAGGTTGATAATGGTGATTACAATAGCACCTTGGATGGTGTAGTGGTTAGCAAGCTAAACTAGCAAACCTACACGATTGAGTTCGAGTCTCTTTGGGTGCCCCAATTATATGGCCTTTGTAAATTACATGATGTTGATTACAATCATGACGAGGACGTATATGATTACGATGATGATGACGATGATTATGATAGTGATAATTAAAATAATGAAGACGACGATGGTGATAATTATGATACTGGTGATAACGATGGTGACGTTTACGATGATGATGATAATTACAACAGTGACGACGACGAACATGAATAGGGTGGTGTTGATGATGATAATTACGACAACGACGACAATGATAATAACGATAATGATGACTGTGTTGATGATGATGATGATTATGATGATGATGTATCTGTTCTGATGAATTATGGTAAATTTTCATATTGATTATGTTCATGATGATGATTAGGGGGAAGATGATGACAGTTTTCGTAAGCAGAAGACAGAATTGCATCAAGAAAGTGTAGGAAAAAGAAAGCGTAAGAAAGAGAGAGAGAGAGAGAGAGAGAGAGAGAGAGAAAGAGAGAGAGAGAGAAAGGAGGAGGAAGAGGAGGATTTACCCACTTTCACCGCGGGGGCAGGATATGACACAGTGATCAGTTTAATGTGGAATGGGGCACCCATCCGGGAAGTGACCCTCTCAAGAGGGTAGTGGCAGTTAATATCTAACACCACCTGTATTTCTCATTTAGAGGTGGCGCCTCTGACATTAGGCAATTAATTTGATCCTACCCATTTTGGATGTAAAGGATGGTGCTGCCTGATTGCACGATCTTTTGGGACAAGACTTATTAATTCATACAGCCACACCACCACGAAAACATACATTTTTAAATGATAAATATATATATATATATATATATATATATATATATATATATATATATATATATATTACGATTTGATAGAGACAAACTCGGTTAAGTCATCATAATAAATTTATTTCGGCGGAGAATATTACTATACTCTCCGTCTCGTCAGATTACTTTTTACATGCTTTTCTCTAGTCGCAGAGTAGCAAATGTGGAGTTACAGTTCGTATTCAGAAGATAAAATGTTAAGCAAGGCGGTATCAAGTACCATTTTTAAAGTCCTTGGTATGACACCACCTGGGATTGAACCCAGGTCCCCCGGACCATTGGCGATCACTCTATCCACACTGCCTATAGTCGACGCTAAAAATGATGATAGCAAGTGTTGCTAAATAAACGATGTATGTCTAATCAACACTGATCTATGAACACTTAGTATCATCATTTTGAAAGCCCCGATGATGGTTTATTAAAACCGAAACATTATGGCCTTGACTTTCTTTCACAATGAATTCATCACTTTGGATTACTTTGTTTTTCAATTTTTCTCATTACTGTCGAATTCTTTTCCATTATTCACTTCCATATATATCTATATAATTATAATTAAACGTAAACCCATTTTTAAGTAATAAAATCGTTACTGTGCTCAATGAAGATTAAAATAACAATATTTTCGCCCATAAAATAGGAGAATAAAAACAAGATTTAAAAAAGACTCATACGTATTAATACTGCTTCATCCGAGGATTGGCAACGTGAAATCCACAGTCGTGAGTTTTTATCATGCTTTATTGCTATTCTATTTTATACCTAAAAACATTGTCATATATATATATATATATATATATATATATATATATATATATATATATATCATGAAGGTGCCATGCGAGTAGGCAAGATTGACTGTGACTTTCAGGTTTAAAATCATAAATCTCACTCTTTGTTGACATTCTGTGATTGGCTCGTTTACCAGATCTATCCTCTTATGATTACTTTCTCTGGGGTTAGCTGAAGGCTCAAGACTTAAAATGTTGCCGGAAACAAATGATAAACAGAAAGGTTTTATTTGTGAAATTGCTGCACTACTACTACTACTAGTTTGGTTTGGTTTCTTTGTTTAATGGCATGTGTTATTTATTACCAAAGCTATCCTTGTTGAAGAACAGTAGTGGCACAATGTCAAGAGACCCCCACCTTGTATATGGTGCATTAGAATTGCTGTTATTTCTTTTATGGTAACTCTCGATATGGGGGAATCTTCGTGGAGTCGTAGCCACCGTGTTGGATTGTGACATCGTAGCAAGCGAGTTCGAACTCCAGTCACGCTATTCCGTTCACTTTCCTAATATAGGACAAGTAATAACTCTCTTATTCTCCTTGTGGGTTAAATAAGTACCACTACTGTTCTTCTACAAGAATGTTTTTGGCATTAGATAACCCACAAAGGTTCATATGCCATTGAATAAAGAAACTATTACTTCTCCTGGAGATACCTGAAACCTTAAGTCTTGAAATTTGGCCGCAGATAACTGAGGAACTGAAAACCGGAAATGATGAAATTGCAGTACTTCAAAGTGAGGCTCCAAGACTGTACAGCTCCATAGAGGGAAGCATTTGGATAATATAATCTTTAAAATGAAAAGATAACAATGACAAAATTAGATTTGAATATATGTTGCCTTTTAAAATTTATCAACTCCCAGGGATTATTCTGTTTGACCTTGCTTGGTTTGGTTTGGTTTTATGGCATATCAACCTTTGTAGGTTATTTAACGCCAAATCCACCTTTATGTAAATAATCTGTTCTATTTAAAACAATTCGGTTTAGCATGAGTACACAGTTTAATTGTCGGCAATTACACAAGAATGCTGCGAGCAATCTTGAACAAGTCCTGGCGGCAACACCACACAAGACACCAACTGTACGGCCACCTGCCTCCTATCACGAAAACTATTCAAGTTAGGCGAACCAGACATGCAGGACACTGCTGGAGAAGCAGGGACGAACTCATAAGTGATGTACTCTTATGGACCCCCACACATGGCCGTGCAAAAGCAGGACGACCAGCACAAACATACATTCAGCAACTATGTGAGGTTACAGGATGTTGTCCTGAAGACCTGACTGAGGCGATGAACGATAGGGAAAAGTGGCGAGAGAGGGTCAGGAATATCCGTGCTACCAGCACGACATGATGATGATGATAAATATTACATATAGTTGTACGAAGTTTATGTATACATATTTGCTTCTGAAGTATCGTTAAATTTTATTCAGTTTAAAGAAAAATAAAGCAATCGTAAGTTTTAATTTCAATAGAGTTGTAATAAAGAGGAGGGGTGTGGTAGGGAGTAAAGTTGACTTGGGGAGAGCTAGTGCGCTTGACATAATTTCAGAAACTGGTTCGCCTTCTGACCTGTGTAGTGAAATTGTGTGTTCGTTGGTATGAGAGGTTATTGTTGTGTGACATTCATTGGCGAAGCAAAACATCGTGATCGTCTTGAGGAAGATAGGAAATAGAAGATACATAAAGCCTGCTCATCTAACCTTTATTTCTTTCGTGGGTCTGGAAGTGACGTAGGACGCATTGACTGTGTTGCTATCATTTAATAGTTACACTGGCTGGCTTGGTTCCCCCCCCTCAAGGCTCAACTTTGGGTTAAATATTTTGAAACGAGAAGTTGATTCCAACATTTGAGCGGGAGCTGAATGCTAGCATATTAAACGACAATAAAGAGAATAAACTTTTAAACTAACAAATAATTGGTATTAAATCCCGAGTCAATAAAGATGACTCCAATCTTGTTCCATCATTAGATGCAGAATCGGCGAAACGACTCCTTCCTTGCTGGCAAAGTTCAAATTAAATGGCTTTTGGCATGCAGGTTAGAGTGTTCACCTAATGTCCCGGAGCACTGGGTTCAATCCTAGGTCGAGTCATACTAGAGACTCAAAAATGGTACTTGATGTCGCCTTGTTTAACACTCAAGAATATCTGGTAGAGATCAAGGGTAAAGTGGAGCAATCCTGGGAGAGGAGTAGTGCTCTCACCTACAACTTGGTGTAGTAGCTATCGAAAAGGGAGCCTTCAAGTCACCCTCGACTTAGGTTTCCAACTTTACTTTTACTTATTCTATAGTAATTAAAAAAATTCATTCTTGGGGGTGCCCTAGTGGCGTAATGGTTAAAGCGATAGACTGCAGAATTGAAGTAAGCGAGTTCAAATTCCAGCCGCGCTATTACGTTCACTTTCGGGCAAATACCCTTGGGAAAGGTATGAACCCCCTTATCCTCCCAGCTATGGGTTAAATAGTACCACTACTGTTCTTCTCGGAGAATGGCTTTGGCATTAAATAACCTACAAAGGTTGATATGCCATTAAACAAAGAAACCAAACCAAACCAAGATTCATTCTTCTCAGGGTGCAATGTTGATGACAATTTATATCAGACAGGATGTTGTTTATGGTTTATACCCAGAGAGTAATCAAATACAGAATATGAAATTTCTTTTTTCGCTGTCTCCTCAATCATTGTCTTTCTAAAAAGGCCTTGAACCTTGTTACTCATGTGTTGTCTGCGTTATTTTCGGTGGCGTCACAAATCTTGTCCTCTTACGCTTTCTTCTCACGGTCAAGCCGACATGCAGATCCAATCTGAGGTCATAAGTTTGACCCCAAGCATCCAGTTGTCTACCGGCAACTTCCCCCGTCACACTTGGATTCACATAATTCAGTCTATTTCTCCTTCCCACCCTTAGTGAAATCTCGAGGACTAAGATAAGTAGGTAGGTTGTTGCAGCAAAACCAATGTCTCTCTGATCCCGTAACCAACTCATTCAGCAAAAGCCCGGTGGAGGCCCATCCTTCTCCAGGTCTACAACTGGTTTGAATTCAGTGTTCTTCTTTTTCTAAATAGGTTGCCATACCAAAGTTAAAGAGCCTAACGGATAAGAGTTAAAGTAATACCTCCCTCAAATCTATTAGCACAATGTGACATGCAAACGATCTAGTTGAGAACTTGAACTCAGTTAGCCAAGCCGACTTCCTGTAGCGATAACCGTTTCTATACGAGCGCTTTCCTCTGGTATTTCAAATGAAGCAATTCAACCATTGTTGTGGTTGTTAGTTTTGACTAGTATTTTTTTTTTTACTTCACTTCTCCGTTGACTTTTACATATATTTTTCGGTTTTCATACGAACATACTTACCAAGTTTCGCTTAATTTAGCTGCTGATCAAGAAGTATGGGACACCCAGTGAGAATCGAACCTACAAAAATGACTTGTAGGCTAGCTCTCAAACTAATGCACAACGCGTAACTCTCATTTCTTTTTTACTAACACACCCTAAAAAATACTACTTAGAATTGATACTCATAATTATTTTTGAATTAATCTTATAATCGTTGGGATTAAAATTACTATACGCGTTACGGCCGGAACATAGTTGATATCAAAACCAAGATACATATATATATATATATATATATATACTCTGCGCGACACCAAAACCTGCCAATTATAGATGTCACAGTAGAAGGAGCAAAAGTGAAAGCTCTGGTTGATACGAGATGTACAAAAACCCTGATGACTCCTTGGTTGGTGAGAATTGACTCTCTTAATTGGTTTACTCCATGGGTTATACGGACGGTCGCCTCTCCGTGGCCTTGTGCTGGGTAATGAAATTTGACCAGACCATTGACCTAATGGGTAAAGTGTCCACCAACGTTCCGGGAGACCCAGGTCGAATCATACCATAGACTCTAAAAATGGTACTTGATGCCACCTTGCTTAAAACTCATCATTACAAGGTAAGGATCAACGGTAAAGTGGAGCAATCCATGGAATGGAATAAGGCCTTCCCCTACATTTCGGTGTAGTAGCTATTCAAAAGGGAGCCTTCGGGTCGACTTCGACAAATGTCATCAACTTTACTTACATATGAATACATATACATATGTAGCTAATATAAATACACACACTCACACACATATATATGCATACATATATATGTGTAGTTGGGCAGCAGTCCTTCATTTAAGCATTTAAATAACAAAGCCACACCACATCTTCCTTTTGACTCTGGTTAGAAAAAGGAAAATGTAGCATTCAGAAATAAACATGAATGTTTATAGGGACCAATATGTCTGTTGTAATTTTTCTGCGATCTGGATCAATTAAAAACCTTTATCTTGAAACAAATGAGAATATGACACGAGTAAAAAGAAAAGCTTTAGTTAATAAACTGCAGATTGCTTGCTTGCTTGATTGATTGATTGATTTTAACGACATGTCAACTTGTCTTGGGTTATTTTTTGTCAAGAGGTTAGGGTATCGTGTCCTTTGTACGTCACATTTATATTTTTTGTGTAGTTCTTTTTCTTTCTTTCTTTTTTTTGTACGCTGTCCAATCAAACTCGAAAACTTTTTAAACAGATCTATTTGACTTATGGATCGGACAATACCAGTTGTAACCAATCCGAGGCACGGTGGACCAGGAAGTAATGGAAATGAAGAGGTACTCCTCATTTCCCCGAGCTCTAAAACTAAAGCCTCTTTATCAGATGCAGTTTTGTATCATACCCAAGACACCGCTTTTTGGGTGGATTTTTGGTCTATTACTCCTCTTCGAGCACCGCTCAGACGGTGAGATACTTTTAAGCAGAATAAATCAGCAAAAACGCTATGGTTGTAACTGCAGCTATACAAATAAGGAATACAAATATTTAAACAATTGAAATAGCCTATTGAGTGGGAATGATAAACGGTAAGCTGATCGATCTTCTAATTCATTTCATCTTTATTGCGGCAACGCTCTGATAGTTCGTTAAAAAAAGCAAGAAGTACGAAACAAAATGAAGAAAGCAAAGGAAGGATTGAATTATTCATACGAAGTGTAATAAAATGTGGAGCGAGATTTCATACTCTAAGAGTAATTGAAAGAATTCTGAAGGCAAGTAGATTTTATTATTCTCAATTATTGTTTGTATACTAGGAGAATGCAGTTTTTTAGCGCTATTTTGTGCAATAAAAAAACCGAAGCTACTTTCACTTTCATTTTCTCTAATTTTTATTTCGTATCCTAGAGGTATTTATATATTTACTAAGCCACGCCTACATTCTCTCTCTCTCTCTCACACACACACACACATACGCACACACACATATATATATATATATATATATATATATATATATATATATATATATATATATATATATATGTGTGTGTGTGTGTGTGTGTGTGTGTGTGTTTATTAATATGATCAGAGGAAAAAATTCAAGAGGTAGGAGTATCCAGTTAAAGTGCTTAATTTCAGCGGATATCAACTGTATAATTCATTTGGATTAAAAATACATCGATACTCACGTGCAGAGCAAAAATATTTCTTATATAAAAATAAAGAGAAAAAGAAAAAGAAAAATGACACCAAAGAAATGTATTTTTTACTTTTTCTTTTTATATGAAAAAAAATGTATATATAATAGGGTAATGTACAGTACACACACACACGCACACACACACACACACGCACGCACATTTGTCTGTCTCAGTCAGTTTGTCTGTCTGTCCACCATTTTTTATTGATCTGTATCTGAGTCTAGCGTTCTACATAGCTGTCTATTTATCTGTTTATATGTATGCATGTATGTATGTATGTATGAGTGGTGAGCGTATATTGTAACCGTTATCGCCGGAGGAAATGAATTGAACTGAACTAGTCAAATCCAAAACCTGGACGAAGCTGTTTCACTTCATCCAAAGGGAAAAGTCATAAAATCTATTTCTTCTTCCTGTCTCATATTCAATGGCAGACTGTGCTCTTCAGCTATGGTAGGGTAACTGGTTAAGGAGACGGAAAAGTTGAATTTAAAACCAGCTTTAAGAATGAGATCAATAACCCTTCCGTGCTACTGGTACCATGTAATCCAGTACAACCAGTCACATGTTACTATGAGTGGAGATGGGTCCTGCCAAGGAACTACCCTATTGCCTTGACACTCCAGTGACTTGAAAAATCTATATTGGTTATGAAGACGAAGATCTATCTATCTATCTATTGTTGCTGTTGCCGAGGCATTTGATACATGTGAAGCTCGAGGTCGGCTGGTTTGAAAAAGGCATGAGAAAGTTTGCATTTCGAGTTTTAGCAGTCGGCCGGATTTCTGCAGTATTGTAGAACAGAAGTGTTTTTTATTCTATTTAATTTATTCATTCTTTTTTTTCAGATTTTAAGGCTTTCGACATAGAAAACGAGAAAACTTTCCTCCTCGCTATAAAAGATGGTTTGGAAATTCACTGAAATGGCCAGACTGAACTATCAACACATTACTAAACGTTGGAACCAAATCCAAAATACGTGTTTGTTCTTTTCTTTTGTCGCATTGGCTGAGCAATTCACAACCTTCGTGAAACTACCAGCAACATTACATTATCATTCGTATTAAAGAACTTTCAAGATTGCTTATATGTAAAAAGTAAAGTTGACGACCTTAGTCGAGGGTGACCCGAAGGCTACCTTTTCAATAGCTACCACACCGAGGTATTGGGGAGGGCGCTACTCCTTTTCACTTTACTCTTGATCCTTACTTTATAGTGCTAAGTGTTAAGCAAGGTGGCATCAAGTACCATTTTTTGAGTCTTTGGTATGACTCGACTTGGGATTGAACCCTGGTCTCCCGGACCATTTGAGAACACTATACTCATTAAGCCAATTTTTTATTGCTTTGCTATTGCCATATTACTTTTTATGAAATACGAAAGCAATGTCAACATTCGCATAAGAAATCTTATCTCTAAATTAAAACGAGAATTCTTCCAAGCAATAAGCGTGCCAGTACTACTGTATGGTTACATCATTTGGACGAAACGCTAGGAGAAAAATCTAAATGTGAACTACACAAGGATACTGCGTGCAGTTTTCAACAAATCCTGAAGCAGCACACTACAAAACGGTAATTGTATGATCACTTACCTCCCATCTCAGAAGCCATCCAAGCAAAACGAGTAAGACATGCTTGGCACGGTTGATGAAGTAAGGACGAACTCATAAGCGACGTTTTTATGGACTCCTACGCATGGACATACCAGTGTTGGCTGACCAGCAAAAACTTACGTACATCAATTCTGTGCGGACACTGAGTGACCTCTAGCGAACGATAACTGATAGGAACGGATTGTGAGAGTAAATCAAGGAAACCCATGATGCCGGTACTCACTAATGATGATGATGATGATGATGATGGTGAGGGATGTTTATGTGTACTATTCTTTAACACTTTTACTGTATTTTACAGATAAAAAAAGGTTCATTATTATGAATAAGTTATTATTATCATAATCATTATGATCAGCCCAGTCGGCTGGGGCTGCAAAATACACCAACTGCATCCCTGCAGAGGGGTAAGACACCGCCAACGAGTGTTCTGATGGCCCAGTCATCTGGGGCTGCAGAATACACCGACTGCATCTCTGTAGAGGAGTAAGGTTTCTCTAACGAGTGTTCTGATGGCCCAGTCATCTGGGGCTACCGAATACACCGACTGCATCCCTGCAGAGGGGTAAGACACCGCCAACGAGTGTTCTGATGGCCCAGTCATCTGGGGCTACCGAATACACCGACTGCATCTCTGCAGATGAGTAAAACTCCCCCAACGAGTGTCCTGGATATGACACTAAACAATCCGATGGTAAGGTTCCAGTGATGTTTGAGCTTTGGGAAATGCGGAGTATCCCTTTGTTGCCATGGTTCCCAGGTCCACTCTAGCCCGAAGTCGTAGCACCTGATAGGGTCCTATCTATAGGTCAAGAACTAAACTATGCTTGTGTTAAACTGAATTGTTTCAGATACGACTGTTTTGAAATATCAACTACGTACTTATGCTAAACTGAATTGTTTGAAATAGAACTGTTTATATGTATAAAAATGGATTTGGCATTAATAACCTACATCCAAACCAAACCATTTTATGGCGAAGCTCCTGTCTTGGAGACTTGGGGAATCTGACCCAGAATGGTAGCACCTGATAGGGTCCTATTTATGGTCTAAAAGAACTGTTTACATCTAAAATAGAAATGTTTGAAATTTAAACGGAATGCAAACAAATGACTTATGCTAAATTAAAATTTATGAAATAGAACTGTTTGATCCTTTAACTGCGTAAACAAATGACTGATCTTTAATTAAATTGTTAGTGATACATAGCAATACTTGAAACTATTTAAAAGTATGCAAAAAATAAACTCAGGCTCGTTCAAAAATGTTATCAACAAAATGTGTTTACAAATCATATATAATCAATATATGTATTAACAGGATTTGGCATTAAATACCCAGCAATGATTGATATGCCAAAACCTAATCAAACCGAACTATTATTATTATTATTATTATAGTTGCTGCTGCTGTTGTTGTTGTTGTTGTTAGTATTATTTTGTTGTTGCTCTATTTTTTCTCATTATAAAGCTGAAAATAATTCTTTGAAGAATCCTAACGAAATATTTTATACATTTATTTAATGAAGCTCTGTCAATCACCACGGTAAATGATTTTGACTTGTATTATCTTTCATCTTCTCAATTCCAGTTCCTTTTCATCTCCTCTAATTGAGGGTCGTTATTTCTACGACAGCGAGAAAAAGCGCACATCGAAAACATGAACAGGTGGTGTCCTCGTGGTGTAATGGTTAAAGCGATGGACTGCGGAATCGTAATAAGCGAGTTCGATCTCCAGTCGCGCTATTACGTTCACTTTCGGACAAATACCCTTGGGAAAGGTATGAACCCCCTTATCCTCCTAGCTATGGGTCAAATAGTACCACTACTACTGTTCTTCTAGGAGAATGGCTTTGGCATTAAATAACCAACAAAGGTTGATATGCCATTAAACAAAGAAACCAAACCAAACCAAACCAAAACATGAACAAAAAATACAGAAAAATAAGAATAAAGAAATAGCACAAACAATATACCCCCCCCAAAAAACTTAACCCCCCCCCCCAAAAAATAAACATGTGAAGAAAATCAACAAAATGTGTTTACAAATCATATATAATTAATATATGTATTAACAGGATTTGGCATTAATTACCCAACAATGGTTGATATGCCATAAAACCTAATCAAACAGAACTATCATTATTATGGATACTTTAAGCGAGAAAATAATAACATTGTGCATGAGATGATCTGGACATGGCAACGAAAGAGAAGCGGAAAGAGAGAAACTCAATTTATATTAATAGCAGCACAAAATAAAGCCATAAGGATTAATTGCACCAAAGTTAAAACTGATAATACCTAGAAGAATATCAAGTGTAGGTTATATGGAGATAAAGATAAAACAATTAATCCAATAATAACTCACCCAGCACAAAAAGAATACAAGAATAGGCAAAACTGGGAGGAGAAGGTGATCTACAGGGAATTGTGAAAGAAAAGATTTCATCGTGCTAACAAATTGTATATGCACAAACCAAAATCTCTTCTTGAAAATGAAACGCATAAAATTCTCTGGAACTGAGATACATATAGATCACCCAATCCAGGACAGAAGATCAGAAATAGTTTGAATTATCAATAAGAAAGAAACCTGTCATTTAATAAATTTTTACTGTGCCAGCAAACCACAAAGTGAAAGTGAAAGAAGCCGAAAATCTGGACAAATACTTGGACCTTGTTAGAAAGGTGAAAACGCGGTGGAACATGAAGGGGAAAGTGACATTAATCGTAGTTGAGGACCTTGTAACAGTCCCTAAAAAGAAACTTGATCAACAAGAGATTAGAGAAAGAAAAGAAACAGCCTAGACCACAACATAATTAAAATCGGCTAGGATACTTAGAAAGTCCCAAAGATGTGAGGAGACTTACTGTCACTCAGACTCCAATAATAAAAAAACAACTTTTAGAGCTGATATAAAAAAAACTGGCAAAAGGTAAATAATAATAATAATAATAATAATAATCCAAAGAATACAGGAGCAGTCAGGACTGGGTGGAGAAGGGGATCCTCTGCAAAATGTGCAAGAGACACCAAATTGTCCGGGAGACCTGGGTTCAATCCCAGGTCGCATTAAACGAAATACTTTAAAAATGGTACTTGAGACCTCCTTGCTTAACATTTAGCAATATAAGGTACGTACCAAGGGTAAAGTAGAGTATTCCAGGGAAAAGAGTAGCGCCCTCCCCTACACTTTGGTGTAGTAGCTATTAAAAAGGGAGCCTTCTGGTCACCCTCAACTACGGTCGCCAACAACAACATATGGAATATAGACAAACCAGACTTCAGTCCGAAAAAATTTGAAGCTTAAAATACTCTTGGACATTGAGATACCAACCAGATCAAGTTTTAATTATCAAAATGAAAAGAATTTGTCATCTAGTGGATTTTGCCTTTCCAGGAAAACAATAACTCGACAAATAGCTGGATCTTGCTCGAGAGCTGAAAGAATTGGGGAACATGAAGGTGACAGTGATACCAATCTTAGTTGAGGCTGTTGGAACAGTCCCTAAGTAGGCTGAAAAAAAATTAGGTGAATTGAAGATCAGAAGAAAAATAGAGACCATCCAAATCACAGCATCGCTAAAATCAAGAAGAATATTTAGAAGAGTCTTAGAGATCTGAAGAGACTTGCAGACACCAGTTAAAACTCTGGCGAAAAACTTGTAAGGAATAAAATAAATTTTAAAAAATAAATGAATAATAATAATAATAATAATAATAAAGAAAGTAAAAAAGAAGAATAAGTACCTGGACCTTGCTAGGGAATTGAAAAAACGGTGGAACATGAAAGTGACGGTGATACCAATTGTAATTGGTGTTCTTGGTACAGTCACAAAATGATTGGTACTAGGACAGAATGATTTTTAAATAACGGGATGTGGGGAAACTGTCCAAACCACAGCATTGTTGAGATCGGCCAGAATACTGAGAAGAATCCAGGAGACTTGAGAACATTTACTTTCACTCAAACGGAAAAACACCAGCTAACGTTGGTGTGAAAAACTCGAATAAGAGTAAATAAATGAATAAATAATAATAATAATGATAATAATAAAGAGCTTTTCACGATGACGATTTTGCTGTTCCGGCAGACCACGGGGTAAAAATAAAAGGAAATAAAAACATTGACGAATACTGAGACCTTGCCAGAGAGCTGAAAGGTCAATGGAACATGAAGGTGATATCAATTCTTTAGGCTGCAGTTGGATCAGTTCTCAAAGGCTTAGAAAATAAACTCGAGGAATTAGATTTTGGTTTGGTTTGGTTGGTTTAATGGCATATCAACCTTCGTAGGTCATTTAATGCCAAAGCTAGAATAGTAGTGGCACTATTTAACCCATAGCTGGGAGGATAAGTGGGTATATACCTTTCCCAAGGGTATTTGCCCGAAAGTGAACGTAATAGCGCGACTGGAGTACGAACTCACATACTACGATTCCGCAGTCCATCGCTTTAACCCTTACACCACGAGGACACCCCGAGATATTAGAGATCGGAGGATTAGAGATTGAAACTATAAAGACCACAGCAAATTGCCAAAAATACACAGAAGAGCCCTGGTGACCGGAGGAGACTTTCTATAACTGAGACTCCGGTGAAAGACCATCTAACGACCAACAAAGTGAAACGCAGTATCTTCCAAGCAGCGATCGTGTCGATACTGCTATATGGATTCACTACATGGACGCTAATTAAACGTGGGGAGAAAAAGCTTGACGGCAACTACACAAGAATGCTGCGAGCAATATTGAACAAGTCCTAGAGGTAGCACCCCACTAAGCAGCAGATATACGGCCACCTACCACCCATAACGAAAACTATCAAAATTAGACGCACCAGAAATGCGGGACACTGCTGAAGAAGTAGAGACGAGCTCATAAGTGATGTACTCCTGTGGACCCCTTCACATAGCTGAGCAAAGACAGGACAACCAGCTCTAACCTACATACAGCAGCTATGTGCCGATACAGGATGCAGTCCTGAAGACCTGCCGGAAGCAATGGATGATAGGGAGGGGTGGCGAGAGAGGTTCAGGGATATCCGTGCTGATAGCGCAACATAATGATGATATATATAATGCACTCATGTTCTAATTAATATAATTAAAGAATCTTGTAACTAATTGTCTGAAAAGAAAATCATGTCAACATTGAAAGAGGAAAAGAAATGAAAAATGTTAATTGCTTCATAAAATAATGATTTTTATTTTAGTTGTATCATTATTTCACGGGTATTGTTATTTAATTTTTCTTTTCCTCATCTGTTATGATTTTATTCATTTAAAAAAAAATTTTTTTTTACTGAAATGACGAGACAAAATGTTGAAATACAAAATATATCTGAACACTCATCATACACTTACCTTTAAATTAAATTTCAAAATTGAACAAGCAAAACGGACAAATTTTGAAGTGAATCGAAATTTTCCGAAACAAATATTTTTTTTTTAAAGAGTTCTTTTTGCTTTGGACAATGTTTTTGTTTTGTTCCGTTTTGTGTTTTGCAACTCTGTGTAGAAAAGTCTATCGATGTTCTGTCAGTTGTTGCAATTCAATATTTTTTCGAAATATATAGAGTATGAATATAAACCCACTTTATTTAACATTTGTAAAAAAAATCATTTAAAAGGATTGAAAAGGGTTATAGACGACACACATATCCAGATATCCGTCCATATCAAATAATTTAAAAATAAAATAAAGTTTATTTTTGTGAATTTAGTTTTGTGCGTAAAGAGAGAGAGAGAGAGAGAGAGAGAGAGAGAGAGAGAGAGAGAGAGAGAATGAAACCATTTTTCAACTTATGTGAATTTTGTTTTGTGCGTAAAAAAAAAGAGAGAGAGAAAGCGAGAGAGAGAGAGAAAATGAAACCATTTTTCAACAAATTAAAATATGAATGTCTATTGATCAGGTCATGTTGAGTCTCAAAATGATTAAGAAATTTGGGGAATTTATTAGGGAGATCGGATATATGTATTTACCAATCCCTTCACAGGACATGACACAAGAAGGTCATTTTTTAATAAAGTATATAACAGAATTCAGAGTTGTCCTTGTCTTTGACCAGTTACCATATCTTTCCTAAGGGTATTAGCGCAATATGAAATGCAAACAGCCTTGTCCGAGATTTGAACCCAAGTTACCGTATCCACTTCCTACAACGTTAATCGTTACGCCTCCTCGGATATATTCTGTTTCATATTTTCCATTATTTCAATAGCGATTCTTTCTTTTAAATCTATCGTGAAGAATTCCAGGGTTATTTCTAAAAATTTTTTATGTTACTTCTCGAATATTCTTTTCTGTTGAAAAGGCCGTTCAATTCAGTATTTTTCGTTTGTTTGTTTTGTTTATATTTATTTATTTTTTTCTTCAGAATTCTATATTGGGTTTGTTTTTACATATGATTTCGTATCTAAATGAAGCAAATATAAATCACATATTTCCCTCTTTCAAGGCCCAAAATAGATATTATCAAGAATAATAGTAATTTACGAAGCTCTTTGTGTCCTCGTGGTGTAATGGTTAAAGCGATGGATTGCGGAATCGTAGTGAGCGAGTTCGTACTCCAGTCGCGCTATTACGTTCACTTTCGGGCAAATACCCATGGGAAAGGTATGAACTCCCTTATCCTCCCAGCTATGGGTTGAATAGTACCACTCCTGTTCTTCTCGGAGAATGGCTTTGGCATTAAATAACCTACAAAGGTCGATATGCCATTAAACAAAGAAACCAAACCAAACCAAGCTTTTTGCTTCGATATGGCACAAGACCGAATGAATGGAGCGCCCAATGAGACTTGAACTCACTCGTGTAAGTTTGCTAGTTTAGCTTGCTCACCATTATACCACCAAAAGTGTCCTTGTCATCAAGAATAGTATTCTTCTGTCCGTCTCTTTTAGTGAATACCACACAGACATACACGTGAAAAAATAACTTGCTTTTCTCGTGCTTCGTATCAGATAGAGCCACTATAAATTAGAATATAGACAAAAAATCAAAAACGATTTCAATCATCGGTTTACGTTCAACGAACTTTATATATATATATATAATTTTTTGTAGATCCAAAGAGAGAATAAAAATATCTAAAAATAGGTAGGTCCACGTAGAGATTTGCATTTTTTAAATTAATTTATTAATTTATTTTGTTCTTACATATGGGTATGTTTCCAGCTTGTTCGCTTTTGTCAGAGAAAATATATGGCACAAGGCCTTGTTAATGGGGTACTCGATGAGACTTGAACTCACTCGTGTTTGCTGTGCAACGAGTGAATTCAAGTCCCATTGAGTACCCCATTAACAAGGCCTTGTGCTATATATGTTCTCTGACGAAAGCAACCAGCTGGAAACATTCACGTATGTAAGAACAAAATAAATATATACATTAAAAAAATACAAATCTCTTCTTGGACCTACCTATTTTTAAATATATATATTTAAATAAAAAAGGTCAAGAAGGGGATTTGTTTTTAATTAATTTATTTTTTAAGATATCTATTTTTCTTCAACGCATGTTTCTGACGTTGTCCTCAGGAAGTAAATGGTTTGTACATTTTCCGGGTTCTCTTGTTTTTGTTTGTTTTTTCCTTTATTACTCCTTTCTCCCCAAAAAAAATCCATGACAGCTGATATGCCCAAAAGTTTCTGATTGTGGGTGTACGTTTGTGTGTGTGTGTGTGTGGAAGAACAATATATTTAAAGGGTACATCTATAGATGAATGATATATCAATGTTTAATGATTCGGAGTTCTTTCAACAATTCTCAGGGATGTCAGGTTTGACAAATTGTTTTGTAGATCGCCGGGGTAACGTGTTTTCAAATCATTATTGACACCGGGTGTCGTTAAAGATAAACAATTCCTGTCGTCGATTTAGTATAAGATTGATTTAAACTGAATAAAAATTAATGACACGTGTTCTAATATGACTTGCTGATGCAATGATTAAGAAGATGTTATATAAGAAAAAATAATTTTGGATTCAAGTGGAGAGTTGAGTTTTGAAACCCAAAGAAAGAAGTTGGGTTAGACGTTGGTGCCAATCGCTCAGGTCGGCTGTGGGTGCCTCTTTGTAGCTGCAAGCGAGATTCGCTGATTACCCCTTACAAGGTCTTCCTCTCTCCCTTGTGTTTGCGTTTACTGCTATGAAAATAGAGCCAGTCAGAATAAAGGCTTTCGTATCCGAATAACAGAGTCACCGATTATTTTTCAAGAAGAGTGTAACGTTCGAATATTCAACATGGTCCATCGTATTGTAAACGTCGATTTGGTGGCGTATCAGTAACGTTACACTCAGCGTTCTCTAATTATTAATCACGCTCTGCTTTAAAATGTATGTAACGTGACTTATAATCGAAAATTTATATTTCTATTCTATTTGGGGAGAAAAAAGTAATAAATGAGAAAAACAAAAAAAACCCGAAAATATACACACCATTTACTTTCTGAAGACGACCTAAAATGTCAAAAACACGTGTTGAAGAAAAATAAATAACTAGAAAAATAAATACATAAATAACTTAAAAACAAATCCCCTTATGACCATTTTTGTTTTAAAGTATTTATTCTTCTGTCATTGGACCAACATCAATATATATGCGAAGTCCACTCAATGATTAAGAGATTTTTTTTTTAAAAAAAGCAAAATAAACTTTTTTTCGATTTTCTTTTTTAACTGTAAACACAGTGTTGTTTAAAAAATAGTTTATAGCAATGATTATTTAAATCTCGCAAAAAAATGTTTTGAGGCTATTTAAAACAGTGACGAATAAAACAGACTCCTCTAGACTTGAACAGAGACATGTTATCAAATTTTTACTGGCTGAGAAGTGCAAACCATATGACATTTACCGAAGAATGTATGATGTATACGGAGAATAATGTTTTAGTTTAAAAATGTTAACAATTGGGTTAAACATAGGTTAGCCACAATGAGCCCAAGTTGAAAAGATAGCCCATGGATTGGAAACGCACTAACTCTCCGGTAAAGAAAAAGTTACGGGCACAGTAGTCAGAAAAGAAGTACACGCTGACAGTGTTCTTGGATAATAAAAGACCCATCAGTACTGATTTCCTTAAAAAGATGCCACCGTAAACAATACTTTTTGTAGGCAATTCGTTCGGCAAAATTCAACTTATTTATTGAATCACTATTGGCCTAGCGGTTAGAGTGTTCGCCAATGGCCCGGGAGACCTGGGTTCAATCCCAGGTCGAGTCATACCAATGACTTTAAAAATGGTACTTGGTGCCTCCTTGCTTAGCACTCAGCATTATAAGGTACGATCAAGGGTAAAGTGGAGCAATCTAGGGAAAGGAGTAGCGCCCTCCCCGACACATTGGTGTAGTAGCTGTCGAAAAGGGAGCCTTCGAGTCACCCTCGACTATGGTCGCCAACTTTACTTACTTTATATATATGTTTAGGTCTATCCACTTTCCCACTTATTTTTCACATATTGCCAGCTTTAGCAAATCTATTATTTCTCTCTCTCTCTCTCTATATATATATATATATTGTCCTGTCGACTATGTCACTAGAACACACCGACTGATTCTTTGCAGAGGGGTAAGACCTCCCCACAATGAGTGTCCTGATGTGACACTAAACAATCTGATGTTGGAGCTTTGGGTAATGTGGAGTACCCTTTCATTGCCATTGCTCCCTGATCTACTCTGGCCCGGAGTGGTAGCACCTGATAGGGTCCTATCCATGGGTCAAATAGAAGTAAACTGTGTACTTATGCAAAACTGAATTGTTTGAAATAGAACTGCTTTTTGACATTGAAACTGCGTACTTATGTTAAATTCAGTTGGTTGAAATGGAACTTTTTTGTATGCTAAACTGAATTGTTTGAAATAGAACTGTTTTGACATTTAACTGAGTGTAACCAAAAACTATACTTATACTAAACTGAATTCTTTGAAATAGAACTGTTTATATGTATAAAAATAGATTTGGCATTAAGTAACCTACAGCGGTTGATATGCCATAAAACCATACCAAATATATGAACATTTTCAGTGTGTGTTTCAAAAAATTAAAGATGTGCTTAGTAACGACTAGTTTCCCACCTAAAACAAATGAATGTTTACACACCTCTACATGCTAGTCTCATTATTTCTACTTTTATGTATTTTTACCCTCTCCCACCCCCCAATATATTAAGAGAAATAAAATCCTCTGTGATTCTAAGATACAAACGTATCCCCCAATCCCGACCAAAAGAGGAGACCTAGTGTTAATTTACAAGAAACAAAAAAAGAAAAAAAATATAAACAAAAACTTTGATCTTGTTGGAGAGTTAAAAAGGCTGCGTAGCATAGGAGTGACGGTGATACCAATAGTACTTGATACACTTGGAACTATCCCTAAAGACTCGGGAAAGGAGACTGGGGGAATTGGAGATCAGAGGAAGAATCGAGACCATCAAGACCACAGCTCTGTTAAGATCCGCTAGAATACTGAGAAAAGTCCTGGGGCCTTGAGGAGACTTTCAGTTACTCAGACTAGGAAAAACCAAAAGTTAAAACTAGTATGAAGCTAAAAATTAATAAGCTCGCTTAAAAGCAACACAAAAAGAGAATTGACAGAGTAGGAACAGTCATACACTGGGAATCGTACGAACGACTTGGTTTCAACTATGTACAGAAATGTTATAAGGAAATTTTGCTAAAAAAATAAAAATTAGACATTCTAGGAATTTGATATCCAGACCAACTACTCTATGTCAACCAAACAAGTAGGGGTTGTCCTCGTAGTGTAATGGTTAAAGCGTTGGACTGCGGAATCGTAGTACGCGAGTTCGTACTCCAGTCGTGCTATTACGTTCACTTTCGGGCAAATGTTGGAGCTTTGGGTAATGTGGAGTACCCTTTCATTGCCATTGCTCCCTGATCTACTCTGGCCCGGAGTGGTAGCACCTGATAGGGTCCTATCCATGGGTCAAATAGAAGTAAACTGTGTACTTATGCAAAACTGAATTGTTTGAAATAGAACTGCTTTTTGACATTGAAACTGCGTACTTATGTTAAATTCAGTTGGTTGAAATGGAACATTTTTTGTATGCTAAACTGAATTGTTTGAAAGGTATGAACCCTTATCCTCCCAGCTATGGGTTAAATAGCACCACTACTGTTCTTCTAGGAGAATGGATTTGGCATTAAATAAACTAAAAAGAGTTGATATGCCATTAAACAAAGAAACCAACCAACCAACCAAACAAGTAGATTAGTAAGGAACGAGGAAGAAGCAGATATGGATGCAGCTGTACAAGCGAACAACAGGGTGAATATGAAAGTCAAAAGAAAAATCAAGACATACCAGGAACTTGCCAGTGAGCTGAGAAAACTATCAAATGAAGGAAAATATTGTCGTATCTAATTTAGAAACGGAAATCGCTGTACAAAAACTAAATATAAATAAAAAATTAAGTTAAAAAAAAACCTGGAATCAAAATTAGATGAGCTATAAATTCGGGGATTAATTGATATTGATCGACCACGGCAGTGCTAGAGAATATAAGAATACTGTGTAATGTCCTGAAGATATTCGAAGACTAGCCTTCATTTAATCCCCAGCGACAACCAGTCGTGCAAACATGCAAATGACTGAAATAATAATAATAATGATAATAATAATAATAATAGGTTTGATAATAGAAAAGAATATTGCAGTTGTTATGGTACATGGAAAAGGCCTGCGAATTTTTAGAATAACGCAGAAGGTTATTCCGTAGTAGGTATCTGGATGAATGAAAAACGTCGTCTAAGTTTGTTTTTTTTTCTTTTTTTTTTTTTTTTTGAAAGGTTTTCCACTGGTTCAAATATGAGTCAGTTGTATAACTGTTATAATCAAGGGAAAGTCCTGATCCATATATACACGAGAGAGCAGCAGTATCTGCAGTCGGAGTTGTCTATGTTTGTGTAGGAACACTGGGATGTATGATAATCTTTGTATATACCCTAAGGTATTATCGTGTGTGTGTGTGTGTGTTGCGCACGTCCATGTGCGTACGTGCTCGAGCATACGAAAAATACTGATTATATGTAAGCATTTTTTTTTAACCAATTCAAAGTCTGTCAACCCAGATATGTTTCAAATTATAATGACGGACGGGGAAGAAATGTTCATCCCTCGCCCAATTAAAAAAAAATGGAATATGATAAAATAAAAATAAAATAAGACATCAATCATGTTTTGCTGCATTTTAAAAAAATCATAATTCATTTTTTTTGTTTTGTTTAAGTTGTTTTTTCTTGTTTTTTAAAATTTTTTTTGTTTTTGTTTTTTGTTTGTTTGTTTTTTCCTTCGTCAATTTCCCGCAAACATGTACATGCAGATAAATGAAATTTGTAGCAGTCGCTCATTACAACTTTTTTTTTTTCTGACCAAACAATGCTGTTGGTACATTTTTTTCTGCCATTAAGTCTCTTTTTCTTTTCGTTTTCTTTTTTTTTTTTTATTATTTGTATTCAGTCATTAGCGTATTGCTTGTTTTCTCTGCATACCTGTGTACAAGGCAGGTAAGGGAAAAAAATCCAAATTTTTAAAAAAATCTCAGGCACAGAATTAGCATATTATTTTCTCTTAGTAATTTACAAATCTTTTTGCTTAGATGCGTATGAATGGGGCATCCAATGAGAGTCGAACTCACTTGCGATGATTTGCTAGTCTAGCTAGCTAACCATTACACCACCCGAGGGGCCTACATTATTTTCTTATACGTGGTTTCTTTCTGTCTGTCCGTCTTTTCTTTCTTTCTGTTTTTTCTTTCTTGGGATCGCGCTCAGGTTTTTTGCTGTTTTCTTCTTCCACGCAGTTATCCCCCTTGCTTATTCCAAAAGTCAAGCCCTTTGCGTCATCAAGTTTGTATTTGAATCATTGTTTGCTTGTTTAGTTGGTTGGTTGGTTGTTTTTTTTTTTTGTCTTTTTTTTTTTGTTTTTGCTTTGTCTTTTTTTTTGTTTTTGTTTTTTGTTGTTTTTGGTGCTTGTGTTTTTGTTTCTATTTTATTTACTTTCCTCTTCTCGCCAGTAGATTTTTTTTTCGTCGCCTGTCTCACTATTCACTGAGAGATTCGTGATCAAAAGCTATTAGGGACGCGAGAGATTTCACCAACCAATCCCAGTGCTGCGGCATGTTCTCGAGATCTCATGCGTAAGGCAGCGAGACTCTCGTCGGCAGAGCATCGGTCCACGCTGGTAGCACCTGAAAAACAGTTAAAACAAAAGAAAAAGGTTAGAAGTAAAGGAAACAGTATAATATGAACAGCGCAACGAATAAAGTCCGGGGACTGGGATAGTAAGTTCGAACTCCAATCGAGCTATTACGTTCACTTTCGGACTAATACCCTTCGGAAAGGTATGAACTCCCTTATCCTACCAGCTATGGGTGAAATAGTAGCACTCCTGTCTTTCTACAAGAGTGGCTTTAGAATTAAATAACCCACGAAGACTGATATGCCATTACACAAAGAAACCAAACCAAACTGTCTCAAGCCTGTGCGCGGGCGCGCACTCGGCTTTTAGCTTTTTGCGAAGCCCCGGGGCCTGTTCTGGACTTCGGTCCGGAGCGTGGCTCTGGAAAAGAAACAATGGCAGACTTGGGGCCTTTAATTAGGCACCTAGTTTCGACTAGGCTACCTTCGGGTGGGCGAGCTGCATTTTTGTCTCCTTTGTCCCCCCTTGTACGGCACTAGACCATGCGTCTAGTTTAAGCCGTAAACTGGCATACGTGCCCGGACTCACATTTGGGTTCGTGAAACTGCTTGCCTCATCATGAGCAGCACTGACAAGCAGGGTTCGAGTCTCGGCTCGTTCCCGACCTCCCCTCCCCTTTATCCCCACTTTAATCGGCCTTCGGGCGTTTGACCTTGTGTCAAGTCGTGTCTGGTGGGAGGCAGCGACAAATAAATGTCTCAAGCCTGTGTGCACAAATACAAATGCATATTTATATGCATGCACACCAATTTGCACCGACATGTGCACCTGTTAACTCTCTCCAGATTAAATTTTTCTCTACATTTGACCAATTTTAAGGAATGTATTTGCCCAACTCTACCTCCCCGGGAAGGATGAGACACAAGTTCAATTTTTAAGCGGAGTTTTTAAGCTGGTTTGAATTCAGAGTTTTCCTTTTCCTAGACTGGTTGCCTAACCAATACTAAAGAATCATGTCTGGCCTAATATTTAGCCATAGTTGGGGAGGGGCGAAAAAAAAAACATGCATTCATGCCTTTCCCAAGGGCATTAGCACAAATTGATGCATAAACATCCTCACCCTGGATTTGAACTCCAGTCTTTGATTCCATTTCTTATGATGATGATGATGATGATGATTGTTATATGAAGCGCACCTCAAATATAAACAAGCCTTAAATTTATACTAACTGAAAAAGATTTTAAAAACTAAGACTAGTTTTATTTAAGAAATTTCCAAGCACAGTGGCTGTAGAATATACCGACTGCACCTCTGGAGAGGGATAAGATCCCCCAACAACGAATGTCCCAGATATGACATTAAACCATTTGATACTATTTACCAACCCCTTCGCTCGGGCAGGATATGACACAAGGTCAATTTTTAAGCGGAGTTTAACATGTTTGAATTCAGAGTTTTTTTTCTCCTAGACTAGTTGCCTAACCAAGGCTGAAGAACCTAGTCTGTCCTACTATTTACCCATAGCTGGAGGGAGAATAATTGGATTCATACCTTCCCCAAGGGTATTAGTGCTATGTGAAATGCAATCAGTCTCGTCCAGGATTTGAACTCGTGTCGACGTGTCCATTACCCACGACGATAACGACTACACTACGGGCACCTCCTAGTGTTAAAATATTTGATGGTGAGTCTCCAGTAATGCTGGAACCCGGGGGAAAGTAGAGTACCCCTTCACTGCCATTATTCCCAAATTCACTCTAAACGGGAGGGGTAGTAGCAGTGTCAAATAGGATCTGTTTAAAAATCATTAGTATTGGATAAGGATATTTAAAACCATATAACTGTACAAGATATATATATATATATATATATATATATATATATATATATATATATTGCCTAGTCGGCTAGTGCTGTAGAATATATTGACTGCTTCTTTGCTGAGGGGTAAGACCCCCCTCCGCTGATATGACACTAAACAATCTGAAGATGAGGCTCCAGGAATGATAGAGCTTTGAAAAATGCGGAGTATCCCTTCGTTGCCATCGCTCTCAGATCCACTCTGGCTCGGAGTGGTAGCACCTGATAGGGTCCTCTCTGCGGGTCAAATAGAAGTGTTTGGCATTTAAACTGAGTACAAACAAATAACTTACGCAAAATTAGATTGTTTGATATAGAACTTTGACTATTTAATTCTATATAAACAAATGACTAATGTTTAATTGGATTGCTAGTGATACATAGCAATACTTGAAGCCATTTAGCTTTGTTGACTTATGCTAAATTGAATTGTTTGAAATAGAACTGTTTGATCATTTAACAGCGTGTAATCGAATGACTGTTTAATTGAATTGTTAGTGTTAAATAGCAATACTTGGAACACCTTCTCTGTGTGTAAACAAATTGTTGTATAGTCTCGTATGGATTCATCAACGAGATAATCAAACATGATTTACGAAATTCAATTAACGAAACACACTTCTTTATAAAAATATATCTCTCTCATTTTATTCTCGAAAGGGGTACACAGATTATTGTAAGTTTGAGAGATAGATGGAGAGATATATACCCAGAGAGAAGACTTCTTCTTGCCCCATATATTCTTCCTGGAGCCAGGGGGTGCCAATACTTGCACCCCCTTGCGAGCCGTATCGTCAGAGACGACACTAACGCCTCTGATCGGCTGCGTATCCCTGGCTCGACTCTCGATTCTGACTGGACTGACTGTCTAAATCTGACCACGTGGTTCTCATATCACGTGGTCTCCTCCCGGTTACAGGCCTGCTCGACCGGCTTACCCCGACGCATTGCCATCCCCCTGTTTACTAATTACAATGCGACAGCTTGTCAAAGCACACGGGGTCACCAGGAACGAACCCATAATCCATGTCAACAGTCATTATATAACAAAATGATTAATATTGAATAGAATTATAAGTGTTGAATAGCAGTAATTGAAACTATTTAACTGTATAGAAACTATAACAATACAAGTGTGCGAACAAATTAGTTCTAACTTATATAAAAATGAAATTACTGCCAAACTAATATTACATATCATGTATATCTATTTAAATGTGTGCAAACAAATGACTGATGTTAAATTGTTACTGATACACAGCAATACTTGAAACCATTTAACGGTGTTGGAAAAAATGAGCTCAGGCCCGTTTAAAAATGTTATCAAGAAAATGTGTTTACTAATGATATATTTGATATAGATGTTTAGAGGATTTGGCATTAAATAAATTATAATGGTAGATATATCATCAAACCAAACTCAACAAAGCCAACTCAGAATATTTCTTCTCCCTGACTGGTTACTTTACCAAGGCTGAAGAATATAGTCTAACCTACTATTTACACTTAGCTGAAGAACGAGCTGAACAGATGTATTTATTCCTTTCCGAACAGCGTAGACACGATGCGAAACATAAAGTTCCGTCCAGGATTTGAAGGTAGGACATTGTTTTAAAATTCTATTTCATTAAATACATGTTGGAATGCGTCCTCACTAATGTTCAGTGATCAGGTTCTTCGGAGGTTTCGGGTTTTCAACATTAGACTTCTTTACTCAGCTGACCCGGCTGTCGCCGTTTGAAATAAAACGGGTGACCCGATTTCAAATCCCAGATGAGGTTGTTTGCTTTCACTTCACGTTAATACCCTTGGGAAAGGCATGAATCCTCTCTTCTCTTCCCATGTAGATAGTTGGTCAGAATGGCTTGTTTAGCCTTGGTTATGCAACCAGTCTAGGAGAAGGAAAACTCTGAATTCAAACCAGCTTACCTCAGCTCAAAAATTGAGCTTGTGTCGCATATTACCTTTGATGGAGTGGTTGGATGAATATATATTACATTTCCTTCAAGGTTAAAAATGGAAAATAAGTGAATGTCAGATGATAGGAGTATATGTACACATGACTAATTCAAATAAGAGATGCTTAACGGCTAATAAGCATCATCTCATCATTAATAAGTCAGGCTGTTGTCATCTGTCATCTTCCTAATTCCACCCGGATCCTCATCTTTACGGCAGCGAGTAACAGCGTGCAACAAAAACTAGAATAAAGAAGAAGCTCCGAGGGAGTGTCGGGGAAAATCTGGCTTTACGTACCAGAAGATGGCATGATTTCGAGCTTCATCGGGACCACATTCTTTATTCTTTTTTCTGATGCACACTGTTCCTTATTGTCGTAAAAATGACGATACGGGTGAGTTGCGATGAAAAGCAACTGGAATTAGGAAGATGGAAGACAATAGTCATAAAAAATGTTATTGTAATGATTTTCAACGTTTCATCTAAATTAAATGTGTAAATAAATGAATAAATCAATTTGTCATTTCGTCAACGACAACGAAAAAACATATTAAAC
>CAUZXS010000412.1:40000-130767 GCA_963585895.1 Sepioteuthis lessoniana
TAACCGGATATAAGAGAGATTTTTCTTTGGTTCCAGATAAGAGCCTGGGTTACCTAAACAAAATAGACCAAACCCGGATATAAGACAAACCCGGATATAAGATAATTTCCTCAGGTCCCGAGAACTCTCTTATATCCGGTTTATTCTGTGTGTGTATATATATATATATATATATATGTAGGGTTTGTTGTATTTTATATACATTAACACAGGCTCTAATTCGGGACCATAGAAAATCTCTCTTATATCAGGGTCTCTAATATCCGGGTTACACTGTATGTATATATTAAATAGTAGTCCTTACGGTAAAAAAACCTGGCAAGTGATTTGAAGATGAAAATATACAACGAATCCCAGTCAAGGGGAAAAATATATATTGGAAAAAAAAAAAAAAGAAAAGGCCAACCTTGTCATACCAATTGAAAAAAATCAAAAGACATGCAATTGGTTGGTCAAAAGAAAAAATCACCGTAAGGGCTGCTAACCGACAAAAAGTCCTCAATACTGAGTAGAGCAAAATAGAATCGATAATTACTTTGTGAGTCAGGAACTAACCTACTATAGTTTTGCCTAAACGGCTCATCAGGGTACCTGATCCCGACCCACTAAGTAATTATCGATACTATATATATATATATATGTATATATATATATATATAACAACTAAAAATAAACTTACAATATGGTATTCGTTTCACTGTAAAAAGAGGTTCACATATCAGACTGCGAAAAAGAAGCATCATCGTTTTTCTTAAATATTCATACCATTCTGTCAATTGGGAACAATTATCATAATTTTTTATTCGTAAATACGCATGCACACACACACGTGTGTGTATGTGTGTGAGGGTGTTTCAGTGTGTGCATATAATTTCATATATATATATATATGTACCTGTATATATATATATATATATACATATATATATGTGTGTGTGTGTGTGTGTGTGTGTATGAGGATTTATATATATATCCCAATAAATATACAATAACGTACGCATAAAATAAATATTAATATATACGTATTAACATATATCTAAATATGTAAATATATATATATGTGTGTGTGTGTGTGTGTGTTTGGTTTGGTTTCTTTGTTTAACGTCATATCAACTCTTTTTAGGTTATTTAATGCCAAACCCGTTCTCCTAGAAGAACAGTAGTGGTACTATTTAACCCATAGCTGGGAGGATAAGGGGGTTCATACCTTTCCCAAGGGTATTTGCCCGAAAGTGAACGTAATAGCGCGACTGGAGTACGAACTCGCGTACTACGATTCTGCAATCCAACGCTTTAACCATTACACCCCCTCCGTGTATATATATATATATATATATATATATATATATATATATATAAAGTATCTATACAAAAAATAGTAAAAAATTATCCATAAGTAATAATAAAGCCTTAAATCGAAAATGATTATATATATATATATATATAGAATTAATAAATATAGACAGGCAGACAAATAAAGAGACAGACAGACAGGAGCTACCACCACGTAATGTCAAAACTTGTGGACAGTGACCTCGAAATAAGAGAGTCCTAACTTGAGTCACTCAGTCACATTCACTTTCAGGCTAATCCCCCTTGGGAAAAGTATGAAGCTCCTTATCCTCCACAGCTACTGGTTAAATAGTACCCTAACTGTTCTTTTACAACAATTGCCTTGGCATTGAATAACCCACAAAAGTTGGAATGCTATTGTGCAATGAATCCGGGCATTTATCTGACATCCCATCGTGTCAGAATCAGAAAAAGGCTATTGTATGGAGGCGGCCGCGCATTCGCGACAGGTGCAAAAATTCTTGACTCCCTTCGAATGGGGCACCTCAGGATCTAACCAATAAACTTAGTCCTGCGAGCAGGCAAAGACCTAAAAGAAACCAACCCAAACTATATATATATATATATATATATATAGGTAGTTAACATATTTACCCAACCCCTCCGCTCGGGCAGGATATGACACAAGGTCAACTTTTAAGCGGAGTTTAACAGGTTTGAATTCAGAGTTGCCTCACCAAGGCTGAAGAACCTAGTCTGCCCTACTATTTACTCATAGCTGGAGGGAGAATAATTGGATTCATACCTTTCCCAAGGGTATTAGTGCTATGTGAAATGCAATCAGTCCAGGACTGGAACTCGTGTCGCCGTGTCCAATTCCTGCGACGATAACCATTACACCACGGGCACATCCTATTTAGGTAGTTAACTAACAGACATATTAGGAATAAATGTAAATCATGTATGAGATAGCCATTAGTTAAACGATCTTAGTCTGTTTAGAAAATCACACCCGCTTAGAAGAAAAACGCAAAATTAGAAGTAGATTAATTCCACTCCTGTTTCTTAATCGGTCTAACACATAACATGTTAACCCCCTCTGCCCACGCCTATGAATGAAATAATTTGTAATTTGATTTCCACCTTATTCTTATTTTATTGTTTATTCTATTTTATTTTTTTTTACTTTTATTTTCTAATTTTCATTTTTACTTTTTTATCTTTTTATTTTTTAATTCCTTTATTTTATCTTCTGAATACAAACTGTAACCCCACATTTGTTACTCTGCGACTAGAGGGAAGCATGTAAATAGTCATCTGACGAGACGGAGAGTATAGTAATATTTTCTGCTGAAATAAATTTATTATGACGACTTAACCGAGTTTGAGTCTCCATCAAATTGTACTATATATATATATTTAAAAACAAGGAATTTAGAAATTGCATTCCATAATAAATTTATTTCGCTTATTAGAGCTCATCATTTTGAATTCCATTTTAATAAGCGAAATAAATTTAGTGTGGAATACAATTTCTAAATTTCTTGTTTTTTAAACGTAAAAAAATATTTTTTCCTCTGTAGGCATATTTTGTATTGAATTGCAACGCACTGAGCACTCATTCTTTGGATATTCACAGTTTTCATTTACTTTACTTTATATATATATATATATATATATATATATATTTGCTGTTAAACGATATTAGAGTGTTCGCCAATAGCTCTGAGGACCGGGGTTCAATCCCAAGTCGGGTCGATCCAAAGAGAAAAAAATATTACTTGATGCCGCCTTGCTTAACACTCAGCATTATAATGTACGGATCAAGGATAGAATGGATCAGTCCAGGGAAAGGTGGATCGCCCTCTCCTACACTTGGGTAGAGTAGTTATTAAAAACGGAGCCTTCGGGTCACCCTCGACTACAGTCACCAACTTTATTTACTTACTTACTTAGCGTTAGGGTTACAATGTTGAGGTTTTAAGGGAGTTCAGGAAGAGATTCCTAGGGAAGAGGCCAGCATGCTTCAAATCGGGTCAGTGGCATTTCCACCAGGACAATGCACCAGTCCACACCTCCGTCCTTGTCACAGACTATTTGACCAAGATGGGCATCAAGACAGTTCGTCAACCTCCCTATAGTCGAGACCTTGCTCAGAGGCTGTCGTTATGTGACAATTGAGATGAAAGAGGCTATTACGAAGGTCATTGACAAGCTTACACAAGAGGACTTCCATGGGGCCTTCCAGAAGTTGTTGGAACGGTACAAGTGCAGCCGGATGAGATTACTTCGAAGGGGACTTGAGTTTCATGTGTGTACTATCAATAAAAGTGCTCATACGAAAAACGTCCGGAAACTTATTTAATGATCCTCGTATATATATATATATATATATATATATATATATATATATGGAAAACATATATATTTCATATACATGAAATGTATTTATACCGCATATATAATGTATTTATGTCATCTGTCATTCAAATACACACTCACACACACACACACACACACATATATATATATGCTTAATATTTGTGGTTTTCTACCATAGTTCACTATACTTAGTAAACAATGATATTTATATGTATATAACAATATACATAAACAAGTATATATGTTTGCGTGTGCAACTGTGTATGAGTGGGTGTGCGTGTGTGTGTGTATGTTAAAATAAAGCAAGCGTATACCCATTCATAACACTTACATTCGAGATCAAACAGAGATATATCTTGTTGAAAGGCTTATCACTAGAATTATGTAGTTTCAATCTAGAAAATGACCCCATTTCTCCTTGTGGTTTCTTGAAGGTGCCACTATGTTTTTGACATGCAGTCAGGCGAAGAATACCGGAGATTGCCGAGAACAATACGGACTATTCGTCATTTAATGACACATCACAGATGGCTACACACCAATGGATTGGTCGTATAAAAGCCAAATACAGAACAGTAAACCGTGACACTTAGAAATGTCTGTTAAGCTTTACCCCCCCCCCACACACACACTCATATATATGTATATATCTGTATAAATTTATATACATATATATATACATATTTATAAACACAAGTATATACATATATATACATCTTTTTATATATACATATTTATATATTTACATATACACACACATGTACACACACACATAGATATAGATATATACAAAAAGAAAAAGTGGAAAGATAGTCCCATATATATATATATATATATATACGTACAAACACTCGCATATATATATATATATACAGACATATAACAGCTTTTACAGTGTTTCTCAACATATATACGAATAGACACAAGCATAAGGGGAACATATAACATATCAAGAGAATTTACCTATATATATATATATAAAGAGAAAGTGTGTTCACCAATCGTCTGAGAGACTGGGGTTCAATCTCAGGTAGAATCATACCAAAGACTCAAAAAATTGTACTAGATGCCTACTTGCTTAAGACTCAGCATTTGTAGGTACGGATCAAGGGTAAAGTGGAGCAATCTAGGGAAAGGAGTAGTGACCTACCCTACACCCTGGTGTAATAGCATTTGAAAAGAAAGCCTTAGGGTCACCCTTGACTACAGTTGGTCACCTTTAGATATCTGTGTGCCCTGGAAATTTCATGAAATCCCTGCAGAATTATTGTCTATATTCAATCTAAAAATATTTTTCAGATACAAATCTTTGTCAATTTTTATTTCTAATTTAGACTTTGTTTAATGTATAATAATACATGCCTGACAAAATAGATTAAATCAACGTTATAGGAACAATAAATAAATGAATAAATGGAACGAATAAAAAACTTGAAGTGGAACATTTGTTTCGTGAAGTTAATACTCACAGGGTTTTTTTGTGTAAGTATATATTATCTTATTTCTGAGAAAAAAAAATTTGTTAAATTTTCAGGTGGGCTGTTCGATTTTTAATCATGCTAACATAGTCTGTTTGCACAAAACTTTAGTGCAATCCACAAAATAATCACTTTAAAAAAAAAATACTGAAACTCGACAATAAAAAATAATAATTCATATTCAACCTTATTTTTTCAAATAACCTGGATTTTTTTTTATAAGCATATATTCTAAAAAGAGTGGCGCTTATTATTTATCATCATAAGAAATGAACTTGCCTATCCGAGTTCCAATCCTGAACGAGGATGTGTGCATTTTATGTAGCCCTATGAGAAGGTTTGAATCAAACTATTCTCTTTCCAGATATGGGTAAAATAGTAGGGCAGTTTGGTGCACTTTAACCTTGGTTAAGCTACTGGTCTAGAAGAAAGAAAAGAATTCAAATCATTTGTAGACCTGGAAAGGGATGGGCTCTGCCATGTTATTTATGCCCAAGTCATGCTACATGAGTAGCGTTCCCACGACTAAACTAGGTTACGGCTATGTCTGTGTCTTTATAATTTAAAGCAAAATATGCAAACCAGCCTATCCCATTAGTAAAGAAAAATCGCTACCTTTGTCAAGTTATATAGCATGCCATTCAGAAATTTGTTTGCGACAGGAAGAAGTTGTTTTGTTGACACGATTTTACGTCGAACCCGGACCTAGACAAACAGCTTTACATACACATACACATATACACATGTATGAAGTCGGTGAACGAGTTCAAATCCTGGATAAAGCTGGTTGCATTTCACTTCGTGTTAAAGCCCATGGGAAAAGAACAAATCCATCCCTTCCTCCCACTCATAGTTATAAGCAATAGTAATGGGTTCTTTAGCTTTGGTGCGGCAAGCTGACTGTATTCTGCTGCAAAAAGTAACTTATTGTTGCGTCCTAGCTGTGGTGGATGGCTTGAGTAAATACGTATATTCGACAAAATGTAGAATTTCCCTTTGATATACAAACAATAAACGATATAATGCCATATGTATTGCGTCATCAAAATGTGCATAAGGTAAACAATATACTGTCAAATTTAAAAGTATATAAAAAATGAAATCACCTTTTCAGTCTCCATTATCGATTTTGAAAAAGATTCTGGAAAGACTAAAAAGATTTTTTTAATTTTCAAAATGAGTTGACTTAAAAACAACACATATATGTATCTTAACAACTCCTTCACCACGAGTGGGGGATGACACAAGGTCAAAATTTTTAGTTTTCTTCTCGTAGACAGGTTGCTTTACCAATGCTAAATAACCTGTTCTGCCCTACTATAGCCGGAGAGAGAACAGATGAAGACGAAAACAATAGTCAAAATACTCTAAATGATAGAAATTATCACGCTTCATCTAAAGAATTTACACACACACACGTGTATATATATATATATATATATATATGGAGAAAAGGTAGATATTTTTGGTAGATCTGACAAGATAATGAAAAATAAATGAAACAGTGGATATACTAAAAACACAACCAAGGGATTCAGTTCAGAATATTTCGTTCTTATTTATTGAAAGAACTTTTTCACCTATATATATATATATATATATCGAGAGAGAGAGAGAGAGAGAAAGAGAGAGAGAGTAATTTGTAGATCGATAGTATAGGGGTAAACATTGTGTACCTGAGATGTATGTGGAAAATAGGAGTCTACTAAGGCTGAGTAATGGCCATCGGTTTTGATGAAAGGTGCGTATGAATTTTCGCCTTTTGACAAACTCGAGTAGCTGTCCGGTCTAACAAGGCCAGAATAGTGAGCAGCAGCGGCCACATCCGGTTTAAGTGCTGGTTGTCCATGAAACGGTGTACCGAACGAAGTCCCTGACGTTTGCGGTGACCGGTGCCAAAATGCATCTGAAAAAATTTGGGGAATAATTCGAAAATTAATAGAATAAATAAAAAAATGAATAAGAATTTAAAAAATAAGCGTAATTTAATACAATCTTTATTATTAATATTGAGTGGTATTTTTGACACAGGAGCATTGATTGACTGAAGTCCTTTCAAATCACTGGAATAAACAAAAGAAAAAAAATTAAGCAAGATTATCAAGCATAGCATATATACTCAACCGTCAAAAACTTCTAAGCCAGAAATCAACTGATAATTATTTTTTTAATCTAAACTTTTTTCTTGTAAAAAAGAAAAAAAAAAAGAAAAAAACTCTTATGTAAAAAAAAAGGAAGAGAAAGAAATCCTCATTAATCTAATGGACTCTTATAAAATCACTGTTAATTTTAACTGACAATAAATCAATTATTACGCCTTATTTGATAACAGATACCCTTTCATTGTGATTATTCTCAGGTCCACACGGACCTAGAGTGGTAGTACCGATAAGGGTCTCATCTTGGGGTCAAATAGATCTGTTTGAATATCATTTGTATTCAATAAGACCGTTAAAAAAAAAATTAAAAAAACTCTTAAGAAACAACTTCACAAAAATATATGATCCTACAATGAACGCAACTCTTTAATCTCTCGGCATGAAATACGCCGAGATGGGTTGACCAACCATTAGAATCAGTCAACCCATCGTAATATTCTCGCTCACATAAGACGAAAGCCAAGAAAGAATAAAGAAGAAGGAAATAGAAAGAAAATATCCAAAAAGAGAGAAAATATGACGTGACTTAGAGAAAAAAGACTGGAGCATAGAAAGTTATCGTGAGAGAGGAAAAAAGAAGAGAGAGAGAGAGAAAGAGAGAGAGAGAGAGAGAGAGAGAGAATAAAAGTAGACACACTTAAACGTATCAATATACTTTAATTTCTCTTTAAATTTTTTTTTCTTTGCAATGCTCATTCAGTCACAATTAATTTCACCTAACAAACGTCAGACGATTTTCATACGTTTACACCATCTGGCGATTTCTAAAGCTGATTACATGGCCACCATTTTACGTTCTGCCTCTATGAGACGTTATTGAAGCTTATATGGCCCAATTCTCATTACGCCAGAAGTTTCTCGTTTATACACACAATCCCTGTAGCCCCACCACCCAAGGGCCTGTTTCTTTCAGTGTCAATTAGCTAAAATCAGTATCAATTTCCAAGATTTTTAAAGTCCATTGGTAGCCACCCTTCATCAGTCAAACGGGTATTCAGCTCTCTACGTCATGTTCATCACGTGAACTGAGGGGAGACGGGGGGGGGGCTGTTTTGCTCGAGAGGGGAACTTGGAGCATATGAACACCAACATCAAAGGGTCATATGTACATTTTATTTTAAATTAGCGGATAATAACGAACCTATCTGCACAGTATGTTAAAAAAATTATCGCAAATAAATTGATATTCTATTTTTTTTTAAATTATAAAATTTCTTTAGTTCTTAACTTTTTGTTAGTTTTGCAAGAAAGAAAAACAAAACAAATAGAAAATCAATGTTTACTACTAGATGTGGCGAACTTTCACTTAAAAGTGATTGACAGATGGCAGGTCAAAGTTCAAATCCCAGCTTAGCAGTTGACAGAAACACTTGGAGTAAACAAGTAGAGTGTTGGGTTTTAGAAAACTGACGTATATTTCAGAAGTGGATTATGTTTTATAAACAAAAATAAATCTTCCACACAACTGACTGACCAAAAACCACCTTTCCGTTTATAAGACCGGTCCAAAAGAACATTTAAAATCAAGAAAAAACGTGAATGGGTTTTTGAAAAAACATGTCCGAACATTACTTCATAACTGAGATGGAATGGCAACATTTTTGCGTCTCGACTATCTTTGTAAGGGCCAACAAAAGAACATTACAAATTTCTATGCACTGGAAATTGTTAAGTTTCTTCCAGGCAGCGGTTGTGTCGATACTGCTATATGGATGCACTACGTGGACGCTAACTAAACGGCTAGAGAAGAAACTAGACGGAAATTACACAAGAATGTTGACAGCAGTATTGAACAAATCCTGGCGACAACACCCGACGAGACACCAACTATATGGACACTTGCCCCCCATCACGAAGACTATACAAGTTAGACGAACCAGACACGCGGGACACTGCTGGAGAAGCAAGGACGAGCTCATAAGTGATGTACTCCTATGGACCCCCACATATGGCCAAGCAAAAGCAGGACGACCAACTCGAACTTACATACAGCAACTATGTGAGGACACAGGATGTAACCCTGAAGACCTGCCGGAGGCGATGAATGATAGGGAGAAGTGGTGAGAGAGGGTCAGGGATATTCATGCCGGCGGCATGACATGATGATGATGATAGCTGTTTTGATAGAATAATATCATTCTACATATATTAACATGGTTTATTGGTAGAATGTTTTAGGGTCCTCAATACGGATCCAACAGAGGGAAGACAAAAATCCATACGGGGGAGTAGCTGTAAGGTCAAATGTAAACATTTTCATGATCTTGCAGCCGGTCACGAAGACCACGGATAAATGTATATATATATATATATATATATATATATTTATGTGTATATGTGTGTAGGTGTGGGTGTGGGTATCCATATATATATATATATATATATATATATATATTCAAGCGTATACATAAGTATGCATAAATATATTTATGTATATATATATATATATATATACACATTCATGTTTATACCTGTATATATTCATATATGCATATATATGTAAGTAAAAGTAAAGTAGGCGACCTTAGTCGAGGGTGACCCAAAGGCTCCCTTTTCAATAGCTACTACACCGAGGTGTAGGGGAGGGTGCTGCTTCTTTCCCTGGATTGCTCCACTTTACCCTTGATCCGTACCTTATAATGCTGAGTGTTAAGCAAGGAGGCATCAAGTACCATTTTTTGAGTCTTTGGTATGACTCGATCTAGGATTGAACCCAGTTCTCCCGGGGTATTGGCGAACACTCTAACCGTTCGGCACACATATAAATATATGTGTTTATATATATATATATATATATATATATATATATATATATATATATATATTCGTGTGTTTTCTTTCTGGCAAAAACAAGGAAAAGTTAAGAAAAAAAAGAAATATTATTTTCTAAAAAATAGAATATCGCTCTCTCTCTCTCTCTCTCTATATATATATATATACTCATGTGCACATATATATATATATATATATATATATATATATATATATATATATATATGTCCATTAGTTCATATATATATATATATAGATAGATTCGCACATCTATATATTTCATATATATATATAAATTAGTATATATATAATTTTTTTCGTATATATATATATTTATATATACGCATATATATTCTCATATATAGATTCATTTATATATATATATATATATATATATATATATATATATATGTGTGTGTGTGTGTGTGTGTGCGCGCACGCGCGTGCTAAATACAAGTCTTCCTGAGCTGCAAAAATATAAATAAATAAAAAACACCTAAAACCTCTTAAACTTTTGATTCATCAAAATGCCCTCCTTTGACCGCTTTTAATGCTTCACAGATTCTCAGCATTCTTTCCGCCAAAGGTTGGAGGAAGAATGAAAATTAGTTCCACTCAGCTTTCCTACAAGAGTTGCCAGTAGTGAGCCAGACTTGTGGATTGTTTAGCTTTGACTTTTTGCTCAAGTTCATCCTACACCAGTTCAATGGGAGATAAGTTCACTGATTGCGCCGGTCAAGACATCAGTTGAAGGATGAGCTTTTTTTTTTTTTTTTTGCTTTTAATGTACCTCTTGTAGAGTTTACTAGTATGCTTTGGGTCATTATCTTGCATGTACAAATCCTTGATGACCAACAAGTCGTGTTCCAGATGGGGTTACGTGATGTTGCAATATGCTGTGATAGCCGGTCTTATTGAATTGGCCTTTCACCTGGTGCACATCCTCGACATTGCAATTGGCAAAAGCCTCCCACACCATAACAGTGCTTCTTCCATACTCTATGGTTGGTATAATACAGGGTGTTTCAGCTCTTTCACCATCTCTTCGCCGCACATAGACCCTCTTAACCCAAAGATCTCGAATTTTGATACGTCAGTCTCAAGGGCTATTCCATGGTTCAGTCTTTGCGCACCTTGACCCACTGGAGCCTTTTGACATTGTTTTGCTTCCTCAACAGTGGTTTCTTGACGACAATTCTACCATATAGGCCAGCTTCACAGAGTCTTCTCGTAGTGGATGTTGACACATTTTTTCATAAGATTGGTTCAGTCGAGTAGTGATGTTTGGAGTAGTCAGCTTTCTGTCACGCAAGCTAGTGACTCAGATGAAATTGTTCTCTTCATAAGTAAAACAGGTAGTATCTAGTAAGCAGTAATTCAACACAATATAGTCTAATGTGAGTTTAAATAGGAGTATAATGTAACTTTTGGAAAATGTTTATTTATGCTCGGTACTAAAGAAAGAAAACATCTTTAAATCAATTTTTCAAAAAATATCTAGTCAAAGTTACCGAGGAAGACTTGTATTTACTATAATAAATAAAACCATTGAGGTGATTCGCTTTTTTCATTAAAAATAACACTTTTAGGATGAGGAATAAATATTTTTGAGGATTGCCAAATAATTTTGACAAATATATGTGTATGTTTGTGGATATATACATATATATCAGTTTTTATATATATTTAATAGCGTAGAAGATTGTCTGCGACCTCAGGTTTCATGACGTTTTATAAACGTCAATCATCAGGCAGAGAACGAAAGATAATGAAGAAATCGAAAAATTCGAAAAATATAATCAAAGAACGTTAGAATTGTGTACAAGCTTCTATGCTATTAAATGTATATAAGAAGCTAATATATATTTACTTATTGTTATTATATAATAGCCCCATCACAGATATTGAGCATTCTCCAAATTATATCGCATTTGATCAGCCACCAACTCACGAAGTAAGATAGTGACAACCAACAATGTTATATATATATATATATATATATATATATATATATATATATATATATATAAGGGAACTCAATTGATTTCCCGACAAATAAAAATAATACGCAAAAAATAGTCTCCAAAAGGTGTAATTTTTGTTCTTGTATTTGTTTTTGTTTTTAAAATTCGAGATATTTAGTGGACGACAATATTTGACGTGTTACGAAAAATTTAAGGGATCAAAACCAAAAATCATTCTAGAAATTTTTCCATCCAAAGATATCAAAAATAGAAATTTTTAGCTAATTAGATTCATAGAAAAAATCATCAACTTTTTTTTAGCTAATTTCGATCCTATCTAAATAGCGTAAATAAGCGAAGAAATTAAATCTTTAGTAAGTATGGAATTGTTTATACTTACCCAGCTAAAAGTAAATATGGAATTATAACTTTCTCAATACCTTTCGGTTTATTTCTTTTCAGTGGAAACTTAAATCCTTTTCTTTCAAGAATCCATTTCATTCCAACTCCTTTAATTTTCTTGAATTGAACGAATGTTTGTTTATATTTCTATTTGCGGTAAAAATATTTATCTGTCCTCGGCTGATATAAATCATTAATAAGTACATTAAAGTATAAATATATTTTCTTTCTTACATAGCGACAAATTGATTCAACAAATTTTACACACACAAAATAAATCCTTTTATTTTAAACTAACAATTGCTACTATACTTCATTGTTCGAATATTAACTATATCTATTTAAAATATTTTATTTTAGCTTAAAAGATTTTGTACTTTTGTTTTTCACCAAATTTTTCACTCGCTTAAAAGAAATCAAAATTTAAAGTTTGTAGATCAGACTTTTTATACAATCAGTTTCTTCTTTACTACCACATGCACACACAGACAAATAAATATATATATATATATATATATATATATATATATATATATATGTGTGTGTGTGTGTGTGTGTGTGTGTCTTCATAATTTTAATATCAAGTTTATTAGCACATCTGAACTAAGTAAGAAGAAGAGAGAGGGAGAGAAAGAGTGAGTGAGAGAAGGAGAGGGTGAGCGGAAAAAGGATCTACTGAATAGTGAATATTAAGAGTGGAGGAAAAAAAGGTGGGTTGGAATTTAGGCATGTTGATGTATATCTACATGTCTATAAAATATTGACAAAACCAGTTTTTTTAAATAGCTCAACAGCGACATCGTGACAAGGTAATTAAGCGTAGCTTATTATATAAAGCAATTTGTTCGACGGCGTCCGTCTATGTTATGTGGGGGTGTTTGTGAAGATAGATAAATAGAAAAGATCAAGGCCGAAATAGATAGATAGATAGATAGATAGATAGGAACAGGCCGAAATAGATAGATAGATAGATAGATACAAACAGGCCAAGGGTGAAAGAGATAGAATTATTATCAAATCCAATTACATATTATAAACTATATCAATACAATATGAAATATCTCAAAGGCATACAATCTTAGCAGTTAAACCGACAAACATATGCATGCACCAACACAAACACACACTCGTTTTTTTTTTCTTTCCGAGGAGGGAATATGTGAATTTACGTATGGTTGTATTTTAACGCAGCAGCCTTTCATTTATACATGTTTAATTAAATGTCTTTGAGAAAAAAATTCTTTTCTTGTTTAAGTACATGAAACCTTATGTCTTAATTCTATGAGGTTCATTGTTGTCCGAACGTTCCATCATATTTCTGACTATTATCTAAAGATCAAGGAACATTGATATTATACTTGTTTTTCTTTTTGTTTAATTTACTTTTCCTATTGTTTCTATCTATCTATCTATCTATCTATCTATCTCAGTCTCTTCAAATCTATCTATCTATCTATCTCAGTCTCTTCAAATCTATCTATCTATCTCAGTCTCTTCAAATCTATCTATCTATCTATCTCAGTCTCTTCAAATCTATCTATCTATCTATCTATCTATCTCAGTCTCTTCAAATCTATCTATCTATCTATCTATCTATCTCAGTCTCTTCAAATCTATCTATCTATCTATCTATCTATCTATCTCAGTCTCTTCAAATCTATCTATCTATCTATCTATCTATCTATCTATCTATCTCAGTCTCTTCAAATCTATCTATCTATCTATCTCAGTCTCTTCAAATCTATCTATCTATCTATCTATCTCAGTCTCTTCAAATCTATCTTTCTATCTATCTCAGTCTCTTCAAATCTATCTATCTATCTATCTATCTCAGTCTCTTCAAATCTATCTTTCTATCTATCTCAGTCTCTTCAAATCTATCTATCTATCTAAGTCTCTTCAAATCTATCTATCTATCTATCTATCTATCTATCTATCTCAGTCTCTTCAAATCTATCTATCTATCTATCTCAGTCTCTTCAAATCTATCTATCTATCTATCTATCCCAGTCTCTTCAAATCTATCTATCTATCTCAGTCTCTTCAAATCTATCTATCTATCTATCTCAGTTTCTTCAAATCTATCTATCTATCTATCTCAGTTTCTTCAAATCTATCTATCTATCTATCTATCTATCTATCTATCTCAGTCTCTTCAAATCTATCTATCTATCTATCTCAGTCTCTTCAAATCTATCTATCTATCTATCTATCTATCTATCTCAGTCTCTTCAAATCTATCTATCTATCTATCTATCTATCTATCTATCTCAGTCTCTTCAAATCTATCTATCTATCTATCTATCTATCTATCTCAGTCTCTTCAAATCTATCTATCTATCTATCTCAGTCTCTTCAAATCTATCTATCTATCTATCTATCTATCTATCTCAGTCTCTTCAAATCTATCTATCTATCTATGTCAGTTTCTTCAAATCTATCTATCTATGTCAGTTTCTTCAAATCTATCTATCTATCTATCTATCTATCTCAGTCTCTTCAAATCTATCTATCTCTCTATGTGTTTGCACTACTACGCTACGATAAACATCAGATCCCGCCTAACGTCCCTTGTACAAATTTTCTTTTTTGTGTTCACTCAATCACATTAGCTTCGACAAACACGAAGTCTAAACGGTTCAACAACCGAATTCTGAATATATCATTCTTATTCCAGACGTCAGGCCTCCGGCCTTGCTAACTCATTGAACCCGCTTACAAATCGGCTCGATATTTTCATTATTGGCGTAATAAAAAACATCGGCATATTGGAATGCATGCACCAACCCCCCACACACATACACGCACACACACACACATCCATCCGGCTAATTTGAAACATACCACTCACATCTAACAAATATCTTCTAAACGCAGATCTCACTGTCAGGTGTCCACGATAGCAAAGATAATAAAATGGTCAGTTCGAAACACTTGGATACCAAAAAAATAATTTTAATTAAACGAATGAATGTGCCTCGTTAGCAGTTAATTTTTCTTCACTTTTTTTGTAACATGTCAACTCATTAAAAAAAACTTTTTTGAAAATTTTCTTTATAAAAACCTTTCCTGACAATGAAAAATTAGTTGAGAACAATTAGAAAATAAATAATTATATATATATATATATATATATATATATATGAATTGAGGAATTATATATTATAAATATATAGGTCTTAATGGTACGGATGTACGTATAAGACACTTGAGGTTAAATGGTCGCGAATTTACTGTGACTGGTTAATTCAAAGGCGCTTGTGTGCAATGTGGACCAATGGCTTAGTTGTAGAGTTTCGGCTCTGTGATCGTTGGTTCGATCTCCAGTGGTGGAGATTACGGTAGACACTGCTGATGAAACCAAATAATATCGACACAGTTGTCCAGTGGTTCCGGATGTCACGCCGAGTGCTTGCCAAATTTCCTTGTCATGGTAATTCAATTTATAATCTATATATATATATATATATATATATATGGAAGTAAATAATGGAAAGGAATCCAGCCTTATGGAGAAAAAATTGAAAAACAAAGTAAATAAGGAATTCACCATTTTCTTTTTCAATTTTTCTCCGTATACACACACACACACACACACACACACACACACATATATATATATATATTAGTTGTCTAAATTTCTGAGACAAAGCTTGATGATTTTTATCATTAAGGGTTTTCGGACTGTGGTCTTCATCTTTATAGTTATTTCCACAACGTTTCGGCCGATATATCTTCCGGCCTTCTTCAGGTGCTTATCGAACTCGGGAACGTACACGGAACTTCGAACTACGTCCTTTATTGAATCCACGGGGGTCACCTGTTCTAATTTCGTTTGCCATACCGGGTACAAGTGTTAAGTATTCCTGTATTGTTACTCACCAGCGGTCAGGATTGAACCTGCAACCTCCAGATGATTGTCTCCTTAGAAGCTTAGAGAACCAACGCTTATAACTCTTACGCTATGTGTCATCCTCGGACAGGCTGTTTCGTTGTATTACAACACTTCAGTGTGGTTAGACACGCAAGACGCTCCAAGCCGAGATCGAAACCCGCTTAACTTTACATCGGGCTGATGTCATACCTTTAAGCCAAGCCAGCAACTCAACGTCATCTCGGGAATTATCTACTATTAATTAACATTCGTTTGTTTACATTTTGCGCTATCGGATACCGTTCGAAGTGCTTTGCATTACGTGAGTGGCAACCTTTATATTCCTTGGCCAGAGTGCTCAACCCCATTATCTTTTTTATGTTATAAGATCAAAAGTATCAGCTACTCAGTGAGAATCGAACTCACTACTCAGTTATAATATATCAACGGGACTATCTTCTTAACTACAGGTAGTTTAGGTAATTTGGATACATATGTATTAATTCCTAAGCTGACGTTGAGTCGCAGAATAGTTTAGAGGTATGTCATCAGCCTGGCGTAGAGTTTCGATCCCGGCTTGGAGCATCTTGTGTGTCTTGCCACATTGAAGAGTTTTGAAAAAACGAAAGTCTCTGTGATTCTTGGAAATTAGACCTAAGCGATAAAATGAAACGCAGTTTCTTCCAGGCAGCGGTTGTGTCGATACTGCTATATGGATGCACTACATGGACGCTAACTAAACGGCTGGAGAAGAAACTAGACGGAAATTACACAAGAATATTGAGAGCAGTATTGAACAAGTCCTGGCGACAACACCCCACGAGACACCAACTATACGGACACTTGCCCCCCATCACGAAAACTATACAAGTTAGACAAACCAGACACGCAGGACACTGTTGGAGAAGCAAAGACGAGCTCATAAGTGATGTACTCCTATGGACCCCCACATATGGCCGTGCAAAAGCAGGACGACCAGCACGAACTTACATACAGCAACTATGTGAGGACACAGGATGTAACCCTGAAGACCTGCCGGAGGCGATGAATGATAGGGAGAAATGGCGAGAGAGGGTCAGGGATATCCGTGCTGACGACACGACATGATGATGATATATATATATATATGTGTGTGTGTGTGTGTAAGGAGTGACAGGGAAAGAGGAAAGACAAATGTATTGGCCTATCATTCATCGCCTCCGGCAGGTCTTCTGGGTTACATCCTGTGTCCTCACATAGTTGCTGTATGTAAGTTCGGGCTGGTCGTCCTGCTTTTGCTTGGCCATATGTGGGAGTCCATAGGAGTACGTCACTTACGAGCTCGTCCCTGCTTCTCCAGCAGTGTCCGGCGTGTCTGGCTCGTCTAACCTGTATAGTCTTCGTGATGGGAGGCAAGTGGCCGTACAGTTGGCGTCTCGTGGGGTGTTGTCGCCAGGACTTGTTTAATATTACTCTCAACATTCTTGTGCAGTTGCCGTCAAGCTTCTTCTCCAGCCGTTTGGTTAGCGTCCATGTAGTGCATCCATATAGCAGTATCGACACAACCGCTGCGTGGAAGAAACTGCGCTTCGTTTCATCGGTCAGGTCTGATTTCCATATGATTGAGAGTCTATCTATAGCCATCCATGCTTTCGTCAGTCGTGTGTCGATGTCGTTTTCCGTTGATGAGACGCTACTTGCTAGGTATGTGAACTTGTCCACTAGCCTCAGAGAGGCTCCGTCTAGTGTGGTAATGTTGCCCGTTTGGTTGTAACACATATATTCAGTTTTGTGCGCATTGACATGGAGGCCAATGCCTGCTGCAGCTCGTTCCAAACTATGCAGTAGTGTCTCTGCTTGATTAGGCGTATTGGCCAGTAACGCTAAGTCATCAGCGTAGTCGGCGTCTGTGATTGTTTTTGCGGGGTACCATTTGCTTCTTTTCTTAGTCAGCTCGAAGCCATTTTCTCTGATATTGTCGATCGAAGTTCTAAGCACGTAGTCTAGACAGATGATAAAGAGGTACGGTGCTAGCGTGTCTCCTTGTAGTACTCCTGCAACAATGTCGAAGTATTCCGTGTCTCCATCTGGTGAATGTACTTTCACTTTTGTGTTTCTGTAGAGGATCATTATTGCTGCTACGGTTTCTTTCGGTAGGCCGTATGCTAGTAGGATTAGTTCCATTTTCCCTCTGTGGATGGAATCGAAGGCCTTGGTAAAGTCGACAAATAGTAATGTCGCCTGAAGGTTTTTTGCCCGAACGCCTTCAAGGATTCTACAGATGGTCAATATTTGTGAGGTTGTGGATCTATTTCTCCGGAAGCCGTTTTGGTTTTTCCTAAGGATGTTGTCTATTTTGGGTTCTATGCGGTTTCGTAGTAGGGCATTGTAGATTTTGGCTGCTATGGATGTAAGTGTTATCCCTCGATAGTTCTTGGCTAATCCGAGGTCGCCTTTTTTTGGGAAAGGGAGGATGCATCCCTTCATCCATCTTTCTATCTTATTTTGACTATAGACAGCGTTGCATTGCCGGAGCAGTATATCGTCGAATTGTCTGGTCTTCTACACTTCTGGGGGGATCTCGTCCAGCCCTGCAGCTTTCCTATTTTTAATTTTTTTAAGAACCGAGTCGAGTTCTTCTTTGGTGAAAGGCCCTAGTTTAATGTCTAATTGCTTACTGATAATTCTGGTGATCGGTTCATCCGTTATTTTCGGCGGGCTTCCTAGTAGATTTTTGAAATGCTGTTCCCACAGTTTTACTCTTTCTTGTTGGTCTGCAGCTTTCAATTTTGCTTTGGCTGTGCTCTTCCTTCTACTTACTTCGTTTATTGTTTGCCAGGCTATCCCGGATTGTCTATCTTCCACCGAGTCTCTAATCTTATCTATCTGATTTTGTATGTATTCTGCCTGTTCTTTTAGATATATTCCTGCTAATTGATATCGTGCCTTTTCTAGTTTTCGGGCATTTGTGTTTGTTGGGTTCTTCCGATAGCTTTTGGAGGCAGTTTTCACGAGTGCACGTTTTTCTCTAACATATATATATATATATATATATATATATACAAATATGAAATATATATGTAGATATATATTATATATATATATATATATATAACACATATATATATACAAATATGAAATATATATGTAGATATATATCATATATATAACACACACACATATATATATATATATATATGAATATACGATATATGTGTTATATATGTATGGTATATATGTATTATATATATATATATATATATATATATATATATAACACATATATATATAAATACAAATATGAAATATATATGTAGATATATATCATATATATAATACACACACACATATATATATATGAATATACGACATAAAAATATCGGCATATATATCATAGTATATATATGTATATATATATATAATGTATATATATATACATGAAGAGAGAGAGAGAGAGAGAGAGAGAGAGAGAGAGAGAGAGAGAGAGATACACTCAAATATATAGATACATAGACACACTAACGCATGTATACAAATGCACACATATATAGACACATCCAGGCACATACATGTATATATACTCAGGCAAATACGTTCACACACACAACACACACACACACACATAGATACACACATACACACTATTTTACAGATATATACACATACGCACACATATATACACACGCACGTATGTACATACACATGAACACACACACACACACCCACACACATATATATGTGTGTATGATGTATGTATGACCAAATGGATAGAGTGTTTGCCATTGGTCCGGGAGACCTGGGTTCAATCCCAGGTCGTGTCATACCAAAGACTTTAAAAATGGTACTCGATACTGCCTTGCTTAACACTCAGCAATATAAGGTACTATCAATGGTAAAGTGGAGATATCCAGGGAAAGGAGGAGTGCCCTCCTCAACACCTGGGTGTAGTAGCTATTGAAAAGGGAGACTTCTGGTCACCCTCGACTACGGTCGCCAACTTTACTTACTATATATGTAGGTATAACGGATGTTATTATTATATTACGAAACTATAAAAATTCATTTTTGTGTATTTATTTCTGACTAATATTGTATATGAACATACATAGACAGAAAAACAGACAGATAGAATCCTACATACATGTGTGTGTGTGTGTGTGTGTGTGTGTGGATAGATAGATAGATAGATAGATAGATAGATAGATTGCCACAGACGGACAGAATGAAGCAGATAATTAAATGTTTCGTTTCAACGTAGACATAGAAGGATAAACAACTGAACATTATGTTGCCGAGTTTATCAAGCGAGAAGAAGAAGAAGAAGAAGAAGAAGAAGAAGAAGAAGAAGAAGAAGAAGAAGAAGAAGAAGAAGAAAGAGTCAGACAGACAGACTGAGAAGTAGGAGTGTTAAGATATTTCTAAAAACGAAAGAAAGATGAAAGAAAAATGGGAAAGAAATTAAAAAAGAAAAGAACGTTGATACCATGAGAAAGAAAGAAAGAAAGAAAGAAAGAAAGAAAGAAAGAAAGAAAGAAAGAAAGATGCACATTAATAGTGGGGTGGGAACAAAAGTGCTAGACCGCTTGAGAAAGAGAGTAAGTCAGAGTGAATGGCCAAGTCGTTGTCGGTGTTAACTCGTGTGTGGTTTTTCGGCACAACTCTAATGTATTTTGTGTATGGGATCGATCAGACGTGACTGGAGGTGGGCAAGAGTAAATCAAGTGAACACGTCTATAATCCATCTCTTTTTTTCTTCTCTAGTATCAATACAAGCCCCTCTTCCCATCGTTCACTGCCCCCTTCATATATGAGAGGCCACACCGATACACAACACAATAGGGTCACACCTATTTTCGCTGCTAGCACCTATTTTTTAAATTTTTTATATATTTACTTATTTACAGTACGACCTTATTATCGACAGTAGCAGTTATTTGGGACTCATTTATTTACCTTATTTCTTAATTTTGCCCTACTGGCGAATCTTAGAATACATTGATTGTATCCCCAGCAGAGAGGTAATAGCCACTACCCATCCAATACTAATCAGGTTCTTCATTGCTTAACTTCGGTAATCAGACAAAAACCGGTACTTTCAGAGTTATTTGATTGGATCCTTTTAACGCCGCACCAAACCCATCAACCTCAACCCCCCCACGCACACAGACAAGGGTTTCGCCAATGGCCCGGGTGGCCTGGGTTCAATCCCAGGTCGAATCATACCAAAGACTTTAAAAATGGTACTTGATGCTACCTTGCTTAACACTCAGCATTATAAGGTAAGGATCAAGGGTAAAGTGGAGCAATCCAGGGAAAGGAGTAGCGCCCCCCCATACACCTTGGTGTTGTAGCTACCGAAAAGGGAGCCTTTGGGTCACCCTCGTCTACGGTTGCCAATTTACTGCTCTTCTACAACGATGGCGTTTGTATAAAATAACCCACGGTGGTTGTGATGCCAGTAAACAAAGAGACCATACCGATGGGTAGAATATTGATTTTTTTCGTACAGTTGGTTTGAATTCAGAGTTTTCTTTCTCTAAGTTTGGTTAAGTAACCAAGGCTAAAGAACCCGAATGGCCCGACGATTTTACTCGTAGCTAAGGAGAGAACAAATAAATCCGTGCCTTTTGCAAGTAAAATGCAAACAGTTCGGTCCAGGTAAACATGCCATACTTTTTTTTAACGATTAAGTGACTGATTTTAACGGAATGTCAACCTGTTTTAAATCATTTTATTTCTGGAGGTTACGGAATCGCGTTCGTTGTATGCTTATATTTACATTTTTTGTATAGTTGTTTCAGAAGATTTTTTTCGCTCAAGGACCTATCGAATACGAAATATTTGTACTTGACCTATAGATAAAACCCAAACAGGTACTGCCACTCACTCAAAATCGGAGTGGACTTGGGAGTACTGGTAGTGAAGAGTACTCCACACTGCCCAGATCGCCAGAGCTAGAGCTTCACTCTCAGATGCAGTTTAGTGTCATATCTAGAACATTCTTTTTTGGGGGGGTCTTACTCTCCTGCAGGGGATACAGTCAGCCTATTCCAACCCCACCAACAAGGCTTTGATTGATATTTACATGGAATTGCTTTGTCTAACATAAGACCACTATAATCATATTTACCCAACTCCTCCGTTCGGACAGGATATGACACAAGGTCATTTTTTAAGCGGCGTTTAACAGAGTTTCAGAGTTTTTTTCTCCTTGACTAGTAGCCTCAACAAGGCTGAAGAACCCAGTCTGTCCTACTATCTTACCCATAGCTGGAGGGAGAATAATTGGATTCATACCTTTCCCAAGGGTATTAGTGCTATGTGAAATGCAATCAGTCCCGTCCAGGTTTGAACCCACTATAATGAAGCACCAAAATCACGCGTAAAATGGTCTGCCCGACAAAATTGCCACAAACATTATTTATCATCTTCATCTTTTTTTCTGACAAGTCTGGGCTGCTTAGTGAGGATGAAATCCAACCCAATGATAATAGCCGACTAGATTAGTTCATGAACCATTACTCCCACAGTAAAGGAGCCGCGGATTGATCATTTCTTTCTAATAATACGAGTTAAATCCTACACCAGTTGAGCCATGAAATCTTTATACGGTCTCTAAGACACGAGTAAAGGAGCATAAGGACATCTCAACAATAAATATTAATGGTGTTGATTTTCTGGAATGATTTATTAGCTTATTAAAATTTCAAGGTCTCAACATGACCTTATAAGGATCATAAGCGAAAACCTTATAATCTCTTTTTCGCTCTGTCTCTTTCTATCACAGTGTTTTATTGGGCGTATAGTCGGTCTCTCTGTCTCTTATACTGTCCTGAGTATGACATTAGACAGTGTCCGTTTCATGAAACCTCATTTCTGTTTTTTTTATTTAATGGCTGAATATTCAGGCTATAGAAAATATTCATAAAACAAACGATTAAATTATTAAAATTATAGGTACAGATTAGCTAAATTATAGGTACAATTCTTTTTAATCATAGGTACAATTTTTTAAATTATATGTACAAATTTTTTCCTAAAAAACATACCCCAGAAAACATCATAATCCTATGCCCAGTCGGCTGGGGCTGTAGAATACACCCACTGCATCTCTGCAGAGAGGTAAGACCCCTCCCCTACGAGTCTCCTGGATGTGACACTAAACAATCTGATGGTGAAGTTTCAGTAATGATGGATATTTGGGGAATGCGGAGTACTCCTTCATTGCCATCGTTCCTAGGCTCACTCTGGCCCGGAGAGGTTGCACCTGATAGGGCCCTATATATGGGTTAAATAGAACTAAACTGCGTCCTTATCCTAAACTGAATTACTTAAAATAGAAATGTTTTCGACATTGAAACTGTACTACGGTAAACTGAAGTGTTTGAAATAGAACTGTTTTGACTTTTAACTGTGTGTAAACAAAAACTCTACTTATACTAAACTGAATTGTTTGAATATGAACTGTTTGAATAAACTGAATAGCTTGAAATAGAAATGCTTTTGATAATTGAACTGTGTACTTATGCGTGACTGAATTGTTTGAAATAGATCTGTTTATTAGTATAAAATGGTTTTGGCATTAAATAACCTACAAAGGTTGATATGCCATAAAACCCAAACAACCAACATCATAATCCTTTCCATTGTTTCAATTGACAATTCTTTTTATGGAACCATGTTTACCTTTCAATAAGGTTTACCCAACTGCTTGTTGAGGGTTGCAAGAACTATCTTTTAACTGAATACTAACTTGCATGTCAATGTTTCTTCTGGTCCTTGTTAGAAGACAAATTACGCGATCATTCCATGATTGCTTCCTCAAAATTGGGCTGTTCCATAATATTTTCCTCTGCAAAATTGAGTTTTTCCTCTGTAAAATTTGGTTGTTCAATCATATTTTCCTCTGCAAAATTAGGTTGTTCCATAATATTTTCCTCTGCAAAATTGGGTTTTTCCTCTGTAAAATTTGGTTGTTCAATCATATTTTCCTCTGCAAAATTAGGTTGTTCCATAATATTTTCCTCTGCAAAATTGGATTTTTCCTCTGTAAAATTTGGTTGTTCAATCATATTTTCCTCTGCAAAATTGGGTTGTTCCATTGTATTTTCCTCTCTTTTCGAAAAAAACAACAACATTATACCATAAATTTAAATAATTTCATCTATTTTATTTAAGGTATATTTTATGACACCAGAAAGTTCAGCAATTAAAAAAATGTTTTGCGTTTTATCTGTCATTAGTTTATTTACTGCTAAATAAAATGAAATACAATCAATAGAAATACTAGGTAAACTTCCTCTAAGTGCGCTGATTCTATGATTTTTGTCATATTTTATATACTGACGTCGTCAAAATACTCATAGAAGCCAATTTTTATGCGTCGGTATTTCGTTTCGTTAATCTCATTTTTATATTCTCAGGAATTTCGTTCCGTTTCTTTTATCGGCATTTCTGACAATCGAAGATTCCTACGAATAAATTTTTTGAATTGTAATTTTTAAATTTCAAACACACACACACACACACACACACACACACATATATATATATATATATATATATATATATAGTACTCAAATTTTGGGAACGGAAAAATAAGAATTTTTAGAAAGAAAAATCAAAGAAGACGGAAAAGAAAACTGCCGAGAAGAAAAAAAAGAAAGAAAGAAAAAGTTAAGCAAGCTCATAAGAAAACGATTAGGTTCCGGTGTCCTTTTTCATTTTCCCGAATAGCGGTATGAACCCTCCAGAATAAAAGAAAGAAAAACTGAGAAAGTTTGGATAAAATGATGGGAGCCGGGAGTCGAGGAACGAAAAGAAAGAAAGAAAGCAAGAAAGAAAGAAAGCAAGCAAGAAAGAAAGCAAGAAAGAAAGAAAGAAATGGAAGTGAGAGCGATTGGGGAAAGGAAAATTGGGGTAATATAGAAGAGACATTAAAAGAGGGCGGAAAGAGGTATTTTAATTTGTCTCCACTCTCTCTTTCTCTCTCGCTCTTTCTCTCTCTCTCTCACACACACACACACACTTTCTCTCTCTCTATCTCTCTCTGTCTCTCTCTCTCTCTCTCACACACTTTCTCTCTCTCTCTCTCTCTCTCACACACACACACACACACACACATTCTCTTTCTCTCTCTCTCTCTCTCTCTCACACAACAACAACAACTACCACTACTACTACTACTACTCTTACTACAAAAACAACGTAACTACACAACTAATAACAACAAATAAACTGCAAACGCCCTTACCACCGTCACCATCACGTTAAAAAAGAAAAAAAGAGAGAGAAAAAAGCAACAAAAAAAAAAAAAAGCAAACGACAATGAAACGACGGCGATTGTGATATATATTTAGGTATTATTTTTTTTGTTTCCATGCAATAGAAATGGTTTGTTGTGTCGGATCGGCGTCTGACGCCAGCCTCACAATAAGTGGAGGTAGCGTGTATGCGAGCATTGAGGTTTGACAAAGAGATAAATGTCTGTATGGTATAGACAAACCTTTCGCTCAGTGATTGGACCAGACCCACTTTTGCATTGCGCCCTTTGTTTATATGAACGCAAGAGGCGCCGGTCGATTACGGCTGATTTCTCCACAACAAGCAATGCCTCGTCTCTCTTACTCGATTCACTTATTCGCCTCAAATCGTTTTCTTTGTAAGTTCATATTTGAGACATATTGACACCCCGGAATAATCGTTCATTCATTCTTTCTTTTTCTTTCTTTCTTTGTTTTTCTTTTTTTTATTATTCCCTTCTTTCTCTGGACTTTAATTTTTCTTTCTTTTTTCAAATAATTCCCGTCATTCTTTTGAGTCTTTCTTTCTTTCTTTCTTTCTTTTATATTTTTATTTCCTTTTTTCTCTCTTTTCTTTCCCTATTTTATTTGGTTTGTTTTCTTCTATATTTACCCTTCTTTCTTTAATGTTTGTTGTCTTTCTTTGCTTTTCTTTCTTTCTTTCTTTCTTTCTTTCTTTCTTTCTTTCTTTCTCCGTCTCTGTTCCTTATCTTTTTCCTATCTCTTTTTTTTCTTATTTTCTTTCTTTTTCCAACGGTTTTCTTTCTTTTTTTTTCATTCTTTTACTTTATTTCATTTTTCTTTCAAAGTCATCTTCTTTTTGAAAAATCATCCCTTAATTTTCATTTATTCTTTTTCTAATTTTTTCTTCATATTTTTCTAACTTAATCATTTTTTTTTCACATTTTCTTTCATTTTTTCTTTCCTTATAGAATTTTCTTTGATCCTTCTTTTATTTTCTTTTGTCATTTTTTACGACTTTCTTTGTAGAATTTTTCTTTCGTTCTCTCTTCTTTTATTCTTTCTTTCCTTCTTTCTTTTTTATTTCAAAATGCTTCTTCCTTTTTTTTTCCTTTCCATTTTTTAAAATCTTTTTATTTATTTATTTCATTATTCGGTTTTTCTTTCTTTCTTTCTTTCTGACCAATTCTTATTTCCTTCATTCTCTTCGTCTTTTACACTTTCATATAATAAAAAAAATCAAACCCACTTCTCAAGTCCAATTAAATCACTTTAACATTTCTTATTTACAACTTCTTGTTCCCAACGGCAAATGGGAATCTGACTGCATTATCAGCAGTCCTATCAACTTGGAACTTGAGTCATTGATACCGGATAAAGCCACACCCAGCCACACCAGGCGGAACAAATCCCCGATCTCTCAGTACCATAATTCTATCGAGTAACGATTGTCAAACACTTCTATCACAAAAGCAATGTCCGGGTGAACAAATTCAGTGTAACTCCGCCCAGTTCAAATCACACGTCCGGCTCTTGTTCACAATTCTTCCTGCTTTGCAGAGTGGATTTCATGCTTGCTCTTACATTTTCTTTACTCAACCTATTCCTCCTTACTCTCCCTTTTGGTAATCGCTTTACTCTCCCTCTTTTGCGACTCTTTCTTTTGAACATAAAAAAGAAAAAGATGAAAAGAAAGGACGGGCTTGTTCGCGGTATATTGTTTTGAGCAGATGAATAATTTGTGAAACCAATCGTCGTACTTTATGAATCCTCAGGAACACAAACCCCTTGGAATTGCAGAAACCAGAGATAGCTGAAAAGTTCTCTGACTGACCAGCAAGAGAATGATCTAATGATGTAGATACTTACACGCTATTCTATATAATCCACCAAGCATATTGCTTCTCAAATTTGATTTGACCCAGTCGGCTAGGGCAGCAGAATACACCAGCGGCATCTCTGCAGAAAGGCAAGACTCCCTCCCCATGGAGTGTCCTAGATATGACACTAAACAATCTGATGGTGTGGCTCTAGTCATGCTGGAGCTTTGTGGAATACTGAGCACCCCTTTATTGCCATCACTCCCAGGTCCACTCTGGCCCGGAGTGGTAGCACCTGATAGGGTCCTATCTATGGGTCAAACTAAACTGCAATTAGGCTAAAATGGATTGTTTAGAATTAACTGTTTTGACATTTAACTGTGTATAAACAAAACTTATACTAAACTGAATTGCTTGAAACTTATCAAAATGACTTAATTCGGCATTAAATAACCCGTAAAGGGTTGATACGCCGTAAAACAAAATAACCGACCAACCAAACCAAGTTTTATCACATTTAAAGAAATAGTACACACAATTTCAGTCGTTTATTTGTTTACTTCTTTTTTTTTAACAATCTGCTCTCAAACATTTTTAATGATTTTCTGTTTGTGTGTATTATCTGTCATCTCAGGTACACCTTCCCAATGAACAAACCTATTCCTTTTCATGTTATGAATGATTGTTATGAATATTTTTGTAAATATTTATAAGACTGGATTATTTCTACTTTTCAGCTTTTAATCTTGACGTGAAAGTGACTGAAATATTAAACTATATTCTACATTTTTCTGAGGAAAAATCTGTTCAGGGACTTGGGGAAAATTACCAAGTTTTAAGAAAATATTAGCCACGAAATTTCTGTGGCGAGGTATAAAAAGTAATTTGATGAGGTGCCCGTGGTGTAATGGTTACCGTCGTAGGAAATAGACACGGTGACACGAGTTCAAATTTACCCATAGCTGGAGGGAGAATAATTGGATTCATATGGGTATTATTAGTGCTATGTGAAATGCAATCAGTCTCATCCAGGATTTGAACTCGTGTCGCCGTGTTCATTTCCTACGACGATAACCATTACACCACGGGCACCTCCTACTTTATATATGATTTGTAAGAGAATAGTTTGTAGGTAACATTTTTTAAACGAGTCAGAGCTCATTTTTTTGCACACAGTTAAATGACTTTATCAAAAAGTAATAGTTCTATTTGCACACAGTTAAATGGTTTTAAGTATAATAAATGATGAAATAGATCTATTTGACCCGTACATGGGGTCCTAACGGGTATTATGATTCCGGATTAGACAGGGCCTGGTAGTAAATAGCAATAAAGGGTACTCCATATTCGCTAAAGTTCCGGGAATGATATCTCACCATCAGCTGGAGTGCCATTTCCAGCTGATGGTGAGACATGCAAACAGTTACATGCTTTTAACGAATGATAATAATTATTAACAAACAAGTATATTTTCAGGTCACTATTCTTGATAATAATAATTTGTACACGGTATATTTTTAAGTCTTCAAATGTCATATTGCCCAGTCGGCAGGGGCTGTAGAATACACCGACTGCACCTCTGCAGGGGGGTAAGATACCCCCCCAATGAGTGTCCTGGATATGACACTAAACAATCTAATGGTGAGGTTCCAGTGATGCTGGAGCTTTGCGGAATACAGAGTACCCCTTCATTGCCATCGCCCCTAGGTCCCCTCTGGCCCGGAGTGGTAACACCTGAGAGGGTCCTATCTATGGGTGAAATAGAATTGCATAGACTAAACTGAATAGCTTGAAATAGAAATGTTTTTGACAAATGAACTATACTTACATGCAAACTGCGTGCTTATGCTAAACTGAATTGGTTGAACTGAAACTGTTTTTGACATTGAAACTGTACTTACACTAAACTGAATTGATATATATAGAACTATTTTGATATTTAACTGTGTGTAAACAAAATCTGTACTTATACTTAGCTGAATTAGAACTATTTGAATAAACTGAGTAGCTTGAAATAGAAATGTTTTTAACAATTAAACTGTGTACTCATGCTAAACTAAAATGTTTGAAATAGAACTGATTATTTGCATAAAAATGGATTTGGCGTTAAATAACCTACAAAGGTTGATATGCCATAAACCAACCAACCAACCATCAAATGTCATTGTTAATTTTTTACGGTTTCAAGTAATTAACGATAATTATCACTTGCAAATAATTATAGTTTCAGTAATATAAAGAAATTTAAATGGAGAATTATCTCCCTTTAAGTTAAAACTTAAACTCTTCCCTTGCTTATTCATTAATTAAATCATCAAAATTAATCCGACGCTGAAGATCAAATTTAATAAACAATAGAAATTTGAATAGTTTCTGAGACACTGTTAAACAATGTTAATTTTAAAAACATTTTCATTTTAATAAAGTTAGTTCTCCACTTGAATTTGACACGATCAATAAAAGAAAATTTTTCATGATGATCCTGTGGCTCCTCTAAGTCTGGAGTTTAAGGTTTATGCCTTTAAGATTAATCAGGCTTTACCTGGCAACTAACCCCAAGGTTGGTTTGATGAATCATTGGGCCATTAACCATATCTACCCTTCTGTCCATCTATACAAATATATAAACTGTCAAGTTATATTTCTTTTAATGGATAACGGTAGGTCTTCCGTAGTATCAAGGGTCACCTTCAAAAACTGTGAATCCTACAGGAAAAGACCGACAGACAGACAGGGATGACCAGTGGATACATGCCAAGATTTTGGTTTAGTTTTATGGCATATCAACCATTGTAGGTTATTTAATGCCAAATCCATTTTTATCATATTTACCAACCCCTCCGCTCGGGCAGGATATGACACAAGGTCAATATTTTAAGCGGAGTTTAACAGGTTTGAATTCAGAGTTTTCCTTCTCCTAGACTCCTCACCAAGGCTGAAGAACCTAGTCTGTCCTACTGTTTATCCATAGCTGGAGGGAGAATAATTGGATTCATACCTTTCCCAAGGGTATTAGTGCAATGTGAAATGTAATCGGTCTCGTCCAGGATTTAAATTCGTGTCGCCGAGTCCATTTCCTGCCAGGATAACCATTACACCACGGGCACCTCCTTTACCAACCCCTCCATTTTTATACATATAAACAGTTCTATTTCAAACAGTTCCGTTTAGCATAAATTCACAGTTTAAATGTCAAAACAATTCTGTTTCAAACAATTCAGTTTAACATAAGTAGAGTTTTTCTTTCACACACAGTTAACTGTAAAAACAGTTCTATTTCAAATAATTCAGTTTAGCATAAATATTTTTTTTTACACAGTTAAATCTCAAAACAGTTCTATTTCAAACACTTCAGTTTAACATAAGTACACTGTTTAGTTCTATTTAACCCATAGATAAGACCCTATCAGGTGCTACCACCCTGTGCCTGAGTGGACCTGGGAGTGATGGCAATAAAGATGTACTTCACATTCCCCAAAGCTCCAGCATTACTGGTGCCTCACCATCAGATTGTTTAGTGTCATTATCAGGACACTCAATGTGGGGGGTCTTAACCCTCTGCATAGCTGCAGTCAATGGATTCTACAGCCCCAGCCGATTGGGCCAGCATATCAGGACCTGTGGGCCGTGTTGCTTAACGTAACGGTTATCGTCGTAAGAAATGAAATCAGCTACCCAAGTTCAAATCTGGACGAAATTATATACATTTTACTTCGAGTTAACGCCCTTGGAAAAGTCATGAATCCGCATCTTTCTCGTTCAATTATAGGTAAATAGTTGGGCAGACTGTGTTCTTTAATCTTGGTTAGACAACCAGTCGACGAGAATTAAATATTTGAATTCATACCAGCTGTACACTGCTTAAAAAATGATTTTGTGTCACATTCTGTCCGTAGTGGGTAAATACATACAGATATATACATCGTTAATCAAACTTTTCTTTTTAAAGCTCTATGTCCGTATCTAAGAAATATTGAAAAATCTATTGGAGTGTCTAATTTGAATGCCACGGAATACCGCTACGGACATCATTTTATACCATTACGGACACAATTTTATACCGTCACAGACATAATTTAATTATATAATAGCAATGTTTCGTAGTGTTAAAATTTTTTAGCAATAGCAGATTGATTGATTTTAGCCACTTGCGCAATGAGACTACACAAGTGAGTTCGAGTCTCATTGGGTGCCCCTTTCATATGGCCTTGTGCCACATCTAAGCAAAAAGCTTAGTAAATTACCACTTGCGCAATGAGACTATTATTACGTGGGTCTCTTGATGTTTTCGGTTCTCGATCACAGCCCAATGGTTCGACTGCTCAGTCCACTCCCCAAACTGACCTTGTGTTATATTTGTATTCGTGTAGAAACTTTGTTTGGTTTGGTTTGGTTTTTATGACATATCAACCATTACAGATTATTTAATGCCAAATTCGATTTATACATAAATACTAGATATATATGATTTGTTAACGTAAGTCAACAAAGTTTAATAGTTCCAAGTATTGGTATGTATCACTAACAATTCAATTAAAAATCACTCATTTATTTACACCCAGTTAAATGATCAAACAGCTCTATTTCTAACAATTCTGCACACACTTAAAATATCAAACAGTTCTATTTGACCCATTGATAGGACCTTGTCAGGTGCTACCACTCTGGGTCAGAGTGGACCTGGAAACAATCGCAATGAAGGGGTATTCCACATTCCGCAGAGATCTAAGACTGGGGTCTCATATCCAGGACACTCGATGGTGACAGGGGTTCTACCTCTTTACAGAGATGCAGTCGGTTTATTCTACACGCACTCAGCCGACTAGGCAGAGAAACTTTGCGTTGTCATTGTGAAAGTTTAATTTTGATTTGTTTTTATCTGGTGGGTAAGTTTTAGTCACTTTTAGATAAAAAAGCGTCGGTCCGTTTCTTTAAAATAAAACCACACCTGTCTGCCATCTTTACGTAAAACTGTGTATGTCCGTCACCTTTACATAAAATTGCGTCAGTACGTCACCTTTACTTAAAACTACTTTTGAACATCCTCTTGAGATAAAACCGCGTCTGTCCGTCACCCTTACATAAAACTGTGTGTCCGTCACCTTTACTCAAAATCGTATCCGTCCGTTCCCTTTACTTAAAACTGCGTCTGTCCGTTACCTTTTCATAAATCCATGTTTGTCCATCAAGTTTACATAAAACTGCACGCGTCCGTCACCTTTAGATAAAATCACGTGTATCCGTCACTTTTTATGTAAAATTGTCTGTCCGTCACTTTTATGTAAAATCGTCTGTCCGTCATCTTTAAAGCGATGGACACACACGAATAGTATATTCGTGTGTGTCCATCTCTTTTTGATAAAACTGTATGTGTCCGTCATTTTCAGATAAAATCGTGTGTGTCCGTCACCTTTTGATAAAACTGTTTGCCATGAATTCTACCTTGGAGCCACCAGACGTTTGTTTTCTATTTTGTTGTGGCTTATAACAAGAGAAGGTATGTCGACTGTGCTGAGAGAGAGAGAGAAAGAAAGAAATGGAGGAATAGGGATTTAATAGTGTGAGAGGTGGCGGAAGTGGGGATGATGGTGATGTTGTAGGGGGCAGGGCGGCGTTAAACACTGATATGTGACAACGATGGCGATAACAGAAGGGAGATGGCTGTTTGTAACAAGAAGCGGATTAAGCCTTAAATGAATGAAACTAACAGTTTTTATTTAACGGATAAAGAAACTGAAATTGTTGATGAGGAGTTTGTTAGCCATCAGAACTGTCATTGTTTTTAACCCTCAGAAGCACATACACACACATACACATAGGACAAATACACAGAGGACACCGACAAACAGAACATACACATACACACACACAGAACACATACGTACACACAGGACAAATAAACACAAGATAATGACAGACAGAACACACACACACACACACACAGAATAGACACATACACACAGGACACTAACATATGGAACACACACACACACACACGCACACAGGACACTGACATATAGAACACACACACATACACATACACACATACACACACGATACTGACACACAGGACATTGGCATACAGAACATACACATATACATACAGAGAACACACGCACATCCACGCACATACATATACACACGCAGAACACATACACACAGGACACATACATATACACTTGTACAGAACATACACATGCGTACATACACAAATACACACACGCATACATCCTCAGTGCGTACATATATATTCAGACATAAAGAAAACACACACACACACAGGACATGTACACACGGGACACACATACACGCATGCAGGCACACAGTACAGACACATACTCATGGGATATATACACGCGAACATACACACCCACACAGAACATACACATACACACAGGACACATATACGCAAGACACATACACAAGCGCACATACAGAACACATATACGCACACACAGAATATACATGTATATACATAGGCACAGAACATACACACACGCACACATCCACAGAGCATACATTTATATACATATACACATAGGACTCTTACACGCAGAACACACATATAGACACGCACACACACAACACACACATACATACACACACGCACAGAACATACTCAGAACACATAGATTTACACATGCACACAGAACATATACACACACATATCCACAGAGCACACATTTATATACATATACACACAGGACTCTTACACGCAGAACACACATATACACACACAACACACACATACATACACACACGCACAGAACATACGCAGAACACATACATTTACACATGCACACAGAACATATACACACACATATCCACAGAGCACACACACGGAATGAGAACTCGTTTATATATATATATATATATATACGCAGAAAAGATATGCATACGCATACATCCACAAAGGACATATACACACTAAAGACACTCATAGAAAATACACATATACATACGCAAAGAGAATACACACATACACACACACACACATACATAGTCACAGAGCACACATACTTACAGAACATACTCACAGAAAACACACATACTGAGAATATACGTTACACACACGTTACATATGCAGACACACACACGCGCGTCCAAATAGCCCGAATACACACATTCACACACACACATACGTCCACAGAGCATACATACACACAGAGAATACACGCACACCCAAGTACACACTGACATTCGCAGAGAATATATACACAGAAACAGAAAATACACATCCACGAACACCTTCAAAGAGGTACACAGAGACACATACACACACACACACACAGACAACTCACATATACACACATATGCACACGCACACACAGAGAATACTCACATCTACACACATACACACGTACGCACGTGCACACACCCACACACACACAGAACACTCACATCTACACAAATATGCATGCACACACACACACATGCACACACACACACTCACACACAGAACACTCACATCCACACACACACACACACTCAGAACACACACATCTACACCCCCGCCCCCACACGCCCCCCCCCCACAGAACACTCACATCTCCACATACACTCATGCACACACACGCACACACACACACACCCACACACACAGAACACTCACATCTACAAACACACACACACACACACACACAATACTCACATCTACACACACACACGCATGCACACACACACACACTCACACACAGAACACTCACATCCACACACACACACACTCAGAACACACACATCTACACCCCCGCCCCCACACGCCCCCCCACACAGAACACTCACATCTCCACATACACTCATGCACACACACACACACACACACACACACACACACGGATCATATACAAAACACACCCGCCTGCATCTGCAGTAAGTATTTGTCCCTTTCAAAGCGTGACGTTTATCCTCTCGAATCTTCAATTATTAAATGATTGCTATGCAGTTTCGTACTTATTATTCCTCTGTCCAGTTAAATTCCAGCCTTCCATAGCTAAATAAGCAGACACAATCAGTCATTTATCAGCTGACAAATCAATTTCCCCTCTTCAAGTTCCGCTTGAATATTCTCATAGCCAACTTATATGGGGCGAAATTGTACTGAATAAGTTTTGTTGATTGCCTTTTGGTCGAATTAAAGATCTTAGTAAAAGTTTGAATGCCTCTCTCTCTCTCTCTCTCTCTCTCTCTCTCTCTCTATGTCTCTCTTTATCTATCTATCTGTCTCTGTCTCTGTGTCTTTCTCTCTATCTGTCTGTCTGTCTGCCTCTCTCTCTCTCTCTCTCTCTCTCTCTCTCAGAGAACCAATGTCATTTTAGTTGACTGGTTAGTTTATGGTAAGTCAACTCCTGCTGGGTTATTTAATTCCGATATCAGTCATTTATTTTCAACCATTTAAATGGCTTCAAGTAACTCTTCCTATTTAATAACAATTTGTTCGCGTATAGTTATATTATAAAGTATTCCAATCTAACACTAATAATTTGCACACAATTATATGGTTTCAGGTATTTCAAGCTTTTAAATGGTTTCAAGTAACTAATTATTATCCTCTGTAAACAATCATGTAAATATTCTATTCTTATTTTTCTGGTTATTTTCAAATAAAGCTTGGAAACGATTAAAACTTCCAATAACTATTCTCAATACTAAATAGCTGACACACGATTATATCATCATCATCATCATGTCGTGCTGGTAGCACGGATATCCCTGACCCTCTCACGCCACTTCTCCCTATCGTTCATCGCCCTAGGCAGGTCTTCAGGACAACATCCCGTATCCTCACATAGCTGCTGAATGTATGTTCGTGCTGGTCGTCCTGCTTTTGCACGGCCATGTGTGGGGGTCCATAAGAGTACATCTCTTATGAGTTCGTCCCTGCTTCTACAGCAGTGTCCTGCATGTCTGGTTAGTCTAACTTGAATAGTTTTCGTGGTAGGAGGCAGGTGGCCGTACAGTTGGTGTCTTGCTGCTGCTGCTGCTTCTCTGCAGAGAGGTAATACTCACCCAACGAGCGTCCTAGATATGGCACTAAACAATCTGATGGTGAGGCTCCAGTAATGCTGGAGTTTTGTGGAATACAGAGTACCCTTTTATTGCCATCACTCCCAGGCCCACTCAGGCCTGGAGTGGTAGCACTTGACAGGGTCATATCTATGGGTTAAATAGAACTGCATACTTATACTAGATTTAATTGTTTGAATTAGAACTGTTTGACTAAACTGAATAGCTTGAAATAGAAATGCTTTTGACAAATAAACTGTATTTACATGTAAACTGCGTGCTTATGCTAAACAGAATTGCTTGAAATGGAACTGTTTTTGACATTGAAACTGTACTTACACTAAACTGAATTGATATATATATAGAAATATTTTGATATTTAACTGCGTGTAAACAAAATCTGTACCTATACTAAACTGAATTAGCTGAATTAGAACTATTTGAATAAACTGAGTAGCTTGAAATAGAAATGTTTTTAACAACTAAACTGTGTACTCATGCTAAACTGAAGTGTTTGAAATAAAACTGATTATTAGCATAAAAATGTATTTCGCGTTAAATAACCTACAACGAGTGTCCTAGATATGGCACTAAACAATCTGATTGTGAGGCTCCCGTAATGCTAGAGCTTTGTGGAATACAGAGTACCCTTTTATTGCCATCACTCCCAGGTCCACTCAAGCCCGGAGTGGTAGCACCTGATAGGGTCTTATCTATGGGTTAAATAGAACTAAACTGAATTGTTTGAAATTGACTGTTTTTATATTTAACGGTGTTTAAACTACGTACTTATGCTAAACTGAATTGTTTGAAACTTTTATCAAATGACCTAAATCGGCATTAAATGACCCCAAAAAAGGTTGATGCACCGTAAAACAAACAAACCAACCAACCAACCAATCAACCAAAAGATAGGGCCCTAAGAGGTAGTACCACTCCCGATAAGAGTGAACCTCGGAGTAATGAGGGGTGGGGTCTGATACACATGAATAAGATGTAATCGATGTATTAAAAGCTCTACCGACATGTAGTATCGTTAAAAGAAATAGGCATGAATGAGAACACACACACACACATACATATACAAACACACACACACACATATATATATATATGTATATATATATGTTAGGGAGCCTCGGGTGATGTAATGATTTGCTAGCTAGACTATAAAACCTTCACGAGTGAGTTCGAATCTTATTGGGCGCCCCATTCACACGGTCCTATAGCACATCTAAGAAAAAAAAAGAAGCTTAGTAAATTATCACTTACACACTCACTTATACACATATATGTATGGGAGAGCTCCCACCCCGTGGATTAATGTCTGAAGCGTTGGACTGCGACCTCAAAGTAAACGAGTTCAAACTCCAGTCACTTTTACGTTTACTTTCCGATTATACACTTGCGAAAAGTGACCGCGATCAACATCAACATCATCATCATCATCATCAAGTCACGCTGCCAGCAAAGATTTCCTTGACTCTCTCTCTCTCTCTCTCTCTCTCTCGTTATTCATCCCTATCGCTCCCGGCAGATCTTCCAAACTACACCATGTGTCTGCACAGAGCTGATATAAATAAGTTATTGCTGGTTGGCCAACACTGGCACATCGACATATATTGGGGTTCATAGAATAACGTCACTTATGAGTTCGTCCTTACTTCTCCACTAGGGCCCAGTATGGAAATTTACTAAGCTTTTTGCTTAGATGTGGCACAAGGCCATATGAAAGGGGCACCCAATGAGACTCGAACTAACTAGGGCCCAGTATGTCTAGTTCGTCTTACTAGGACTTGTTCGATGAAACCCTTCACAGGTTAAATTCTATCACACCACTTCAAAGGGTGACTTTGATATTAAATAACCCACGAAAGTTAAAATACCATTAAACAAAGAAACCAACCAAACGCATATATATTCACACACACATACACACACACACACACATATATATATATATATATATACGTATATTTGCATACGCATATATACATTTACATACTAACATATATATGCATATACATATACATTCACAAACACACACACACACACACACATATATATATACGTATATTTGCATACACATATATACATTTACATACTAACATATATATGCATATACATATACATTCACACACACACACTCACACATATACACTCATGCATACACACACATATACACTCACACATATAGATTCACACACACACACACACACATATACACTCATGCATACACACACATATACACTCACACATATAAATTCACACACACACACACACACACACACACATATATATATATATATATGATGAAGCAATCTATTTAATGCTTGTGTCGCCTTTGCCATCGACAGCTCATGTGTTTATATGTTTAAGAATTAAACACATTGACACTATATACACTGTACTGTCATCATCTTTAGCTGATACCAAAGCCACTACCAAACCCCAACCCTCAAATTTAACGCTCCACCCTCTTCTACCTACCCTAACACTGCTTAGCCACCTCCGTCGGTTCTATCTGTGCCACCCCACCCCCAGTGCATATGGCCACACTGGAGCCAGTGATAGCAAAGCCTGGGTGGTTGTCGCATTGTTCCGAGTCAAGCAAGCCTTTGATCTTCCACCGACCTGTCGGTGCTACTCCTCGTCTATCTGGCTTGCAACTGGCTTTCTTAGAGGCAAGCATCATCTGCAACGACCGCCACAACAGCTACTGCACCCTCCCCAACACAGAACTGACACTATCCAGCCTCTTCCCAGACCCACGACTCAATCATCCTCTTGTCTTTTTTTACCACCTGCCCGTTCAACACCAAAGCCTCTGGTACCAACTCCCCCCTCTCTCTCTCCTTGCTATACTCCCCACCCTTTAACCTTAGATTGGCTTTTTTACTCAAAGGCGCCATTTTGTCAGCGTCGCCACCGTCATCGTTTTTTGTCTTTTTTTTTACGTACCGTTACTTATGTGAATAGTTGGTGTCCTGCTTGCTGAATCTGGTTTATCTTTCAAAGCGCCGAGAGCAAAAGCCTTTCGTTGACTGTCACTGCCGTCATTAACATCGTAATCCTGTAACAACCACTATTAGCATCATTGGCAACGCTTAACTTTACTCAGTATCATTACAGATAAAAAATATCAAGATGAAGGTCACAACTTATTGTTATGTGCCCATTGTTTTTTTTATTTTATTTTATTTTCTCTTTTCTTTATTATAAATGATGAGTGATTTTGACCTTCATTTTACTCACGTTTTAGATTGTTTTTACGGCATGTCGACTCTCTTTAGGCTATTTTGTGCCGAAGTCAGTTCAACAATTATGGTCTCCAACATTGAGAAGTAAGCAATAAACCTTTTTACCCAAAACTCGAGATCCCTACAAATACTTTCTTGTTCATTGATGTATTCACGGAAATATCTTCATCTGAATTGTTTTATAATCACAATTTACACACAATCATATCTTTTAAAGTAACTATTCCCTCATCATGATTATGATCTATATGAATAGTTATGTAATTTCAAGTATTCCTATCAAATACAAACATTCCCACATCTTAATAATAATTTGTTTTAATAGTGTTATACCGGAACTATACACTCAGTGACTCTTTTTAGTATGACACCGGTAAAGATATAAATGGACGGTGTCTGACTACCTCAGCTGAGAGAAAGCGTTCATCGCTCTCCGATAGACTTGCCAACTCTTCGGCTTGTACCTGTGGAATACATTTGTTGAACCAACGATACAACAAATAGTTATGTAATTTCAAGTATTCCTATCAAATACAAATATTTTGCGTATCGTTTCGAGGTTATCGACGTTATTCGAGCCCAGATTTTAAACCTATTTTTATATCCAGTCCCATTATGCTGAAATGGCCATGTCTACAAGTTCTATTCTTTTTGTCGACTAAAATTAGATCATATAGACATTGATATATGAAAATGTACAAATATGAAAAAACACAAGGTCTTCTGAGGATGATTTTATTTATAGTTTGAATTATTTGTTAACGTTAAACGTTTCGTTTTATAAACCTTCATAAGAGTGGATGAAGTTTTAAATGAAACGAAAAGATAATAAAGTTTTAAGCATTCCATTTTCTTACGCTTTGGTGAAGGTTTAAAAAAGGAGACGTTTTAAAGTTGGCAAATAATTCAAACTATAAAAAATCATCCTCAAAAGAACTTGTGTTTTCTATATTGATTCATTTTCATATTGTCGGATTTATTTCCAGTTTTCCAATATATATATATATATATATATAAAGTTGGTGATCTTCGCTGAGGGTGACCAGAAGGCTCCCATTTCAATAGCTACTACACCGAGGTGTAGGGGAGGGAGCAACTCCTTTCCCGGAATTGCACAACTTTACCTTATAATGCTGAGTGTTAAGCAAGGAGGCATCAAGTACCATTTTTAAAGTCTTTCGTATGACTCGACCTGGGATTGAACCGCAGTCTTCCAGACCACTGGCGAACACTCTACTCATTAAGATAATGGCCCGGTTATATAGTAGATTGGGTAAAAAACTTTTTCAGATTTTGACTGATGATTTTTGCCAGTTTTATATCAATAATTGGCTACAACTTGTCCAATCATTGCCGAACTGTTTATTTTTTATTTTCATATAAGTAAGTTGGCCGACAGTTGTCTAGAGCGGCCTGAATGTTCCATTTCAAATAGCTACTGCATCAAGGTGTAAGCGAGGGTTCAACTCTTTTCTATGGATTGCTCACACTTACCCTAGATCTGTACTTTATGATAGTGAGTGTTAAGCAAGGAGAAATCAAGTAACGTTTTTGAGTCATTGGTATCACTCGACCTTGGACTGAACCCCGGTCTCCTGGACCAATAGCCAACACTCTAACCATTATGCTGATAGGCCGGTACAGCTTTGATATTGAGTGGTGAATAAATTGCAAATAGAGCTATTTTACGCAACTGGTGAAAAAAAAAGAAAAAAGAATTGAGTGCAAAAAGTGGCGGGAAAAGAAATTAATGATGTTAAAGACCCAGGAATTGTCAAAAAACGTGTGGCACAAAACTGGTTCAGACCTTTCAAGGAAGTTGCCACCAGACTCGAAGACAAACTAAGGTCAGAGAGACCTTCTGTTGTGGAAGACGAAGCCTTACTTGAAATGGTTGAACAACCAAGCACAAGCACTTCTACTTGTTCAGCAGAACTTGGTCCTTCACAAAGCACTATCAATCAACACTTCCATTAGCTTAGCCTTGTGAACAGACACTGGAATGCTTAAAAAAAGGAAATAGCTTGAAATACGAGAAAACTTTTGACTCATTTTGATATATATATACAGATAGAGAGAGAGGGGGGGGGAGCGAAGAAAGAATGAAATATATATATCCATCTGTAAATTACCTTGAGCAGATGACAAGGAATAGCCAGCATCTGGAGGAAGGACGTAGTGTGACCCTGGGACGCTCTGTGCCGGGAGAAGCCCGTTAAGGGTAGCCAGTTGATTGTTGCCCACCTGTTTACGCCACCTGGCTCTTCGGTTGCTAAACCAAACCTGGACGCGGGCCTCTGTCAGTTTCGTTCTCTGAGCTAGCTCCTCGCGGGTATAAATATCTGGGTAATGGGTACGCTCGAACGCCTTCTCCAGCTCTTCTAATTGATCAGCAGTAAACGTTGTGCGACTGCGTCTTTGCTTGCGTTTGACTTGAAATCCGGGTTCTGAGTCAACGTCTGAGATATCTGTAAAAGAAAATGAGACAACACCACAACGGCATTTAAATTCAGAGTCCTCGTTTACCCCAATCAAACTATACCACAACCACCCACACTCCCCATATATATATATATATATATAGGGTGTCTCAATATATATGGGACCCATGTGACTGCTAATAACTCTACTACTAATAGTGTTGTGTTCTTTTTTGTTTCAGTTTCGAAAATTGTTTACTATAAAAACTATTAATCCTCGATCGCAAATGCCTTGGAAAAGAGAGGAAAAATATTCTGTGTCACTACTTATTTAAAACTATGCTAAAAAGAGTTTGCAGAAAGTTTGACTTTCACAATTATCCCCAGAAAAGGCAAATTTATCTTTGGGTATACAAATTTCAAACCACAAGGTTAGTAAACAAACTCAACAAGAAGGCAAAAAATCCCAGATCTGGTAGGAAGTTGACTGCAAGATGTCCTAACAATGTGGATGCGGTGAGAGATTCTGTCGGAAGGAGTCTAAAAACGGCCCTCCGAAGACATTCCCAAGAACTCGGTCTTTCACGTGCATCGTTGCAAAGAATCTTAAAGAATGATCTTCAGCTGTACTCATACAGAATCCAGATCAAGCATAAATTCTCACCAACTGACATAGAAAAAGGTCTCAGTAATAAATCATTTTCATATTAATGGATTTCATCTATTTTAAGACACCCTATACTTTTCTTATTTGCACTTATATATATATATATATATATATACATATATATATATATGCAAATAAGAAAAGTTTGCAAGGAAAAGTGCTACACCGGAGCAAGTATAAAACCCAGAAAATATCCAATATTCATATGACCAGTCCTTCAGTTTTGTATTGAGTACACCTTCGTCTAACGGAAAAGTTAGGAAAGTAACCAATCACTCGTAATTACCTAGTGGTGTAAAGTCATACATCAAGATCGAAGTACACGCGACACTCACACGTGAAACACACACACACACACACACACACAAGGATAATAAAATGTAGAATGCACCGACTGCATCTCTGCAGAGGGATAAGATTCTCCCTACGAGTGTCCTGAATATGACACTAAACAATCTGATTATGAGGCTCCAGTAAAGCTGGAGCTTTGGGGAACGTGGAATACCTCTTTATCATATTTACCCAACCCCTCCGCTCGGGCAGGATATGACACAAGGTCAATTTTTAAGCGGAGTTTAACAGGTTTGAATTCAGAGTTTTCCTTCTCCTAAGCTAGTTTCCTCACCAAGGCTGAAGAACCTAGTCTGTCCTACTATTTACCCATAGCTGGAGGGAGAATAATTGGATTCATACTTTTCTCAAGGGTATTAGTGCTATGTGAAATGCAATCAGTCTCGTCCAGGATTTTGAAGTCGTGTCGCCGTGTCCATTTTCTGCGATGATAACCATTACACCATGGGCACCTCCTAAATATCTCTATATTGCCCAGGTCCACTCTGGCCTGAAGTGGTAGCATCTGATTGGGTCCTATGTATGGGTCAAATAGCACTAAGCAGTGTACTTTGCTAAACAGGATTGTTTTAAATAGAACAATTTTAATATTTAAATTGTGCACTTATGTTAAACTGAATTGGTTGAAATAAAATTGTTTATATGTATAAAAAAGGATTTGGCATTAAATAACTTACAATGTTTGATATGTCATAAAACCAAACTAAATCAAACCAAAGCAGTCTGGAAGTAAATAATGGAAAGGAATCCGACAGTATGGAGAAAACTGAAAAACAAAGCAATCCAAAAGTGAAGAATTATTACGGAGAGTCAACGTTAAAACGTTTCGGTTTTAATGAACCTTCATCAGGACTTTAACTTATTTAAACCGAAACGTTTTAACGTCGACTTTCCTTCGTAATAAATATATTTTTCCATAAGACAATAAGTAAAAAGAAAACTCTTAAGAAATTACAACAAAAAAAATGCGACTTGATCAACATCAGTCTATAATGCACTGACTGGCCGGTTGACTTTTTTAAAAAGTCACAAAAAGAAGAAACCCAATTCGAGCAATTCTTTTGTTGCTTTTATCTAATCTGTTGTAACAACTCGAAATCAGAAGCACTCAACTGCTAAGTTAATCCAACAGGATCACTAAAACTACTTGATCGCAAGAGATGTCTTTGTTTAGAAGTGTTTATTATTATTATTATTGCTACTTCGATATTGTATGCTTTCTGAAGCTTGTTTATGCTTGTTCCGATGCTGATTCTACGTTTCGTCCAATTGACACATTTTCGTTGCAAGTTATCTAACTACTTTTTATTTATCTTATTTTATAAACATTCTAATCCACCCCCACCTCTCGTATCACTGGGACAACGGGATTGTAACTCATGGTCTACAGTCCATGATGTTTCATTCAAAAAAGTAGGCGGGGAATTTGATTCTCTCAATAAGAAACAATATATATATATATATATATATATATATAGAGAGAGAGAGATGTAGATTTGTGTGTGTGTGATGTTTGTATGTTGGAGAGATAGATACCCGAAAAAAATATGTTTTGTGTGTGTGTGTGTGTGTGTGTGTGTGTGTGCAAATAAGCGGGAGATAACTCTTTGTCTCTATCTCTATAAGATTCTCTCTCTTTCTCTCTCTCTCTCATACACACGCAAAACAAAATTACATACATACAAACACACAATGGAAAAACAAAATGTGTGAGTGCGTTTTGCTTCTTTGTTTTAATGGCATACTAACCTTCGCGGGTAATGTAATGCCAATGTCATCATTGTAGAATAACAGCAGTGATACTATTTAACCCATAGGAAGTGGGGATAAGGGAGTTCATCCCTTTTCCAAGAGTATTAATCCTAAAGTGAATGTAATAGAACCGTAGGAGTTTTAACTCTCTTACTATGATGTCGCAGTCCAGCACGTTAACCACTACGCCACGGGGACTCTGCCCCCCACTTATATACATATGTATTTACGCAACCCCTTCGATGCGGCACAAGGTAAATTCTTAAGCAAATTTTACTGGTTTGAAATCAGAGGTTTACTTCTCAGATACCGACTACCAAGTTTAAAGAGCCGACTATTTACCCACTAGAATGCATATCAAATTTCGTTTGTTTACATTTTGTGCTATTGGATGCCTGAGTACTCAATTCGTTTGAAGAGTTTTGCATTACGCGAGTAGCAACCGTAATATTCCTTCGCCAGTGTGCTCCCCGCCCGGTAGGGGAAGACTACAATTGTTGTGCCATTAGTTAATATTCAAACTTAGACATAAAATAAGTTTAAATTAACCAGATAGGGACAGCGAAAAAGGTGGTTAGCACTATACATTAGAAGACCATAATGCTTGAATTGGATAAAATTGGTGAACATAGTACTTAGGGAAATGGGCATATAAAAAACTAATTTTAGAAATTAACAGAACAACATAGCCAGGGTCTCTTTATTAAAAAGATTTACTCGACGAATTAAATTGACCTTATAGCGTCAGGAAAAGTTTAAATTGGTCAATTAAATGTTTGATTTTATTGCTATTAGATTTTCTCGAAAATATCGATGACGACCTAGTGGGATATTTAAAGTAAAGTAGACGGAAAGAATACTTGACACTAACACTATCACAGAGGTTAAAACTGATGACTTTTCTATTAAAAACACAGTAGATAACATGAACAGCCAAAATTGCAAACATCACTGAGTTATCGCAGTTTTTTTAAATGATGACCACTCAGTTTAAGGTTATACTGATAACAGGAATAGACGGAGTTACAAACATCACAGAGTTATCGACGGTGTTCAAACTGATGCCCATTTTATTTAAGACTCTGCTGATAAGAGGAACAGACTGAACTGCACACATCACAGAGTTATCGACGGTGTGCAAACTGATGATCATTCTATTTATAACCCTGACGATAAGAGAAACAGACTGAACTGCACACATCACAGAGTTATCGACGATGTTCAAACTGATGACCATTCTATTTAAGACCTTGTTGATAAGAGGAACAGACTGAACTGCACACATCACAGAGTTATCGATGGTGTGCAAACTGATGATCATTCTATTTATAACCGTGACGATAAGAGAAACAGACTGAACTGCACACATCACAGAGTTATCGACGATGTTCAAACTGATGACCATTCTATTTAAGACCTTGTTGATAAGAGGAACAGACTGAACTGCACACATCACAGAGTTATCGATGGTGTTCAAACTGATGAATATTCTATTTATGACCCTGTTGATAAGAGCAACAGACAATTTGTATTTGTGTGCAATCTGTTTCAATTACGTATCTCATCTCGTTGATTGTTGAAGGTTTTGCGCTATAAAGTTAAATGGTTCAATTATTTTTCACAATTTCAATTGATGGTCCCCAAAAACCTGCATGCCACAGTTAAACGCCATATAAACTTACCAGGGGTTACAGCGTGGTGTAGATTATCAATGTTGGGTGAAATTGAACCATTCTTCATTGAAAATATATTCACTGGTCAAAGTGTGCTTACATTTTTTGAAAACCCTATATATATATATATATATATGTGTGTGTGTGTGTAACGCTACCTCGGCACCCAGTAGAAGTTTGTACCGGTACAGTTCTCAGATAGACGTTTGTAATACTTCGTCACTAAATAGACACTTGCACCACCATTGTTCTCGGCAGACCCTCGTAGCGCTATGACACTACATAGACATTTGTACCATCACTGTTCTAGCAGGCCTATGAGTGTAGCATTACGCCTTAAGTGTCAGTCGGACCCTCGTAACCTCGCCGTGAAAAAAAGTGACGAACATGCAAAACACCGTCTTGGTTCGCTGATACAAAAGTTTATTCGCTACAACGTTTCTTAGTAGTCGTCGAGAAGATAGAAACATAGTATAAAAAATGAGTCGACCGCTTTAGCAAAACAAAGAGAAATAATTTGTTGTGGAGAGAGAGAGAGAGCAGACACTGATATCGATATTATCTTTCTCGTTTTCTGTTGTTGTTCTCGCACGTGCTTGCTCTGGGTTCTCTCTTCATTTCGCAGCGGGAGTGGGACCCATTCGCGGAGTTCACCGAAATTTTTGGCCGTCTTTATATCTTCATGTCTTGTTCCTAACTCTTCCTTTCCTCTTTTCTACCCCGCGTCCACTTCCACAACTCCTCTGCTTGAGCTTCTTTCTGTCAATCACAGCCAGCAGCCGAGTTGCTGCTGATACATTTCTGTTTTTAACTTGGGTGTTGGCTGCTATCCCAAACAATACTTAAGGAAACTCTTAGTCTTGATAGGTAATGACTTATTACCAAACAATCACCCAGCGAGAGAGAGAGAGAGGACAGAAAACTTGCCACCGTGAAGTAACAAAACCGAAACTGGAGTCCCTAAGGAAGTTCGAGATTGCGTTCAACCTCATTTTAGTAACTTCTACATCAGCACTCATATCCAATTGTATAAGCATTATACTCTTCCCGACTTAGTGACATCGTGAAGACAAGAAATCGGCAGCATGAGAAACTGTCAATCTTTCATGCAACCTTGTCCAACCCTGTACCGAAATCTAGGCCAAGATCCATGGTGTCGTGAAACTGACGGTATTATATATATATATATATTGGATTATGTTAAAGTGGAATGAATGGAGACTTCAGATTTTTCTTCTAGTGAGTTATTCCTCATTTTAAATGCATTTTGATAAAAAGGACCAAACATTTCACGTTCGATTCTTTTCTTGTTCAGTTAGTTCTATTAATTAGTAGGTTATATTAAACTAATTAACTAACACTCATATACTCACAAATACTTGCTCAGTCGGCTGGGGCTGAAGAATACACCGACTACCCCTCTGCAGAGGGGTAAGACACCCCCCACAACGAATGTCCTGTTTATGACACTGAACAATCTGATGGTGAGGTTCCAGTAACGCTGGAGCTTAGGGGAATGCGGAGTACCTCTTCATTGCCATCACTCACAGGTCCACTCTGGCCCAGAGTTATAACACCTGATAGGGTCCTATCTATTGGGCAAATAGAACTAAACTGGGCACTTACGCTTAATTGAATTGTTTGAAATAGAAATGTTTTGATATTTAAACTGCATTCTTATGCTAAACTAAATTGTCTGAAATAGAACTGTTTTGACATTTAATTGTGTGAGGAAAAAAATTATACTTATACTAAACTGAATTGCTTGAATTAGAACTGTTTGACTAAACTGAATAACTTGAAATGGAAATGTTTTTAACATTTAAACGGTGTACTTACATTTAAAATGCATACTTATGCTAAACTGAATTGTTTGGAACAGAACTATTTATATAAAAATGGATTTGGCATTAAATAATCTACAAAGGTTGATATTCCATAAAACCCAAATAACGAACGAACACACACGCGCGCGCATTGTGTCGTGGTGTAATGGTTATCATTATAGGAAATTAACTCAGCGATGCGAGTTCAAATCCTGGATAAGACTGTCTGCATTTCACATAGCGCTAATACACTAGGGAAAGGAATGAATCCAACAATATGGGTAAATAGTAGGCCAGACTAGTGTTTTTGCCTTAGTTCGGCAACCACTCAAGGAGAAGGAAAAATCTGAATTCAAACCAGTTAAACGCTGTTTAAAAATTGACCTTCTGTCACATTGTCCTCGTGCGGAGGGGTTGGGTAAATACATGCATAGATACACACAGGCCTTTGTCAGCGGAGTATACAATCAATGTTTACGACTCAGAGGTGAAAAACCTCCCCCAAAACGAGTTTCCTGGGTATGGCATTAAATTGCATTTGAGGTTGAGACTCCAATTCGAGAGGTCTAGGGAGTGTGGAATACCTCTTCATTGCCATTACTCCCAGGTTCATTCTGAGCCGGTGTGGTAGAACGAACTAAGGATCCCAGGTTTGGGTCAAATGATCTGTATGCAAATTATTCGTAACTTCACACAAAAATGTAAATATAAATGTACAATGAATGCGATTCCGTAACGTCTTGGTATAAAATAACCCTAGACGGGTTGATATGCCGTTAAATCCACCAATCCAACAGCACACACACACACACACACACACACACACACACACACACATATATATATATATATATATATTTACTGAGTTTACTTTAGTTGTGGCACCAGGTTTGGTTTGGTTTGGTTTCTTTGTGTAATGGCATATCAACTCTTTTTAGGTTATTTAATGCCAAAGCCATTCTCCTAGAAGAACAGTAGTGGTACTATTTAACCCATAGCTGGGAGGATAAGGGTGTTCATACCTTTCTCAAGGGTATTTGCCCGAAAGTGAACGTAATAGCACGACTGGAGTACGAACTCGCATACTACGATTCCGCAGTCCATCACTTTAACCATTACACCACGAGGACACCTCCTGTGGCACCAGGTTAGAAGTATGAGGAACCCAATGAGAATATACCTTACTAATATTGGTCTGATGGATTAGCTCGTTAACCATATCATTGCGCCTAGCGAGACACATTACAAAACTAAGCAGAGATTAGAATTGATCCCAAGTAAACAGAGAATGAGCAAGATGATTGGGCTCACACACGTAAACATATATACTCGCACACACACACACACACTCACACACACACATCTATATATATATATATATATATATATATATATATCTTAAATGCGTGATCCTTTGAACAAACCACGACAATCATATCCATACTGATATGGACCATTAAATTTAATGAGATGGAAACATGGCTATTCTTTATCCGGTGCGAATAGGTGTAAACCAACTCCAGGGATGAAAGCTATTTCGTTTCTCTCGCAATGTTTCCATCAGAACAAGAGTCACGCTTCATAGATTTCATTGTATGGCTACCCCAATGCGCGTACTACAACTACAAGTTTTACTATAGGAATCAACAATACGGAAATAAAAGCCCACTTGGAAGGTGAGATAGTGACATACTTTCTTTACTGGAACATGAGGCCTGTGTTCGAGCCCAGTTAAAAGACAACATTTAAAAATCCTGATTTTCAAAGTAGACATTTAGAAAACTGGCGTAAAATAATTACATCAACCAAATTTTAAAAACTACCTTTAGCCGCGGCTGTAAAATACACCGACTGCTTCTCTGCAGAGGGGTAAGACCCCTCACAACGAGTGTCCTAGATATGACACAAAACAATCTGATGGTGAGGATCTGGTAATGCTGACGCTTTGGGGGATGAAGACTACCCTTTCATTGCCATTGCTTCCAGTCCACTCTGGCCCGGAATGGTAGCCCTTGATAGGATCCTATCTATGGGTCAAATAGAACAGTTTAACAGTAATAATGAGTGTAAACAAATGACTTATGCTAATTTGGATTGTTAGAAATAGAACTGTTTGATCATCAAACTACGTGTAAACAAATGACTGATGTTCACAATTGACTTGTTCGTGATGCATAGTAATTCTTGGAAACATTTAACTGTGAGCAAACGAATGAGTAATGTTGAAGAGAATTATTTGTATTAGATAGCAATACTTGAAACCATTTAACCGTGCGCGAAAAAATGAGCTCAGGTTCCTTTGAAAATTTTATCAAGAAAATGTGTTCACAAACCATATATATTTAATATATATGTATGAATAGAATTTAGCATGAAATAACCTACAATGTTTGATATGCCATAAAAATCTAACCAATCCAAACCAAACCAAATTTTTTCCTCAACCATGTTTTTAAAAAGTAGCCGCTCAGGGAAGTTAGCTCGTCCCAAATTTCTCATCGGCAGATGTTAGTGTTCGATTCCAAATAAAGACGGGTTGATTTGTGATTGTTGGGTTTTATTGCATGTCAACCCTTGTTTGAGTATTTTATGCCGAGGTCACTTTAACAATTGTCATATTTACCATCCCCTCCGCTCGGACAGGATATGACACAAGGTCAATTTTTAAGCGGAGTTTAACAGGTTTGAATTCAGAGTATTCTTTCTCCTAGACTAGTTGCCTCACCAAGGCTGAAGAGCCCAGTCTGTTCTACTATTTACCCATAGCTGGAGGGAGAATAGTTGGATTCATACCTTTCCCAAGGGTATTAGTGCTATGTGAAATGCAATTAACTTCGTCCAGGGTTTGAACTCGTGTCGTCGTGTCTATTTCCTACGACGATAACCATTACACCAAGGGCACCTCCAGGCCACTTCAACAACTATAGTCTCTTATTTTATTCGGGACAAAAACCATTTAATATTAACATAAGTAGAACACTTAATATTATATAACAGTGAGCAAGTTATTTGTTTTAAATTTTGGCATTAAATAACCCATTAAGGGTTTATATGCCCATAAACGAAAAATCCAAAATAACCAAACCATTAAATGATTGATTTTTGTAGAATATGTCAACCTCTGTTAAATTATTTTGTATTGAAATTAGTTTTGTAATTATATCTTTCTTTTATTAACGACACAAAAATATATCTTCACAATCTTTTCAAACCGGTAAACATTCCATACTTAGTTGCAATATCAATAATTTAAGGGCCAATGTATTAATAAAGTTCACGGTCATTTCAAACAAGTTAATTGCAATATCAATTTTTTAAGAGACAAAATATCAATGTCGTTCAAAATCATGTAAATAATTATTCAAACGGATCTATTTGACCCATAAATGGCATCCTAACAGGTATAACCTCTCCGGGTCAGAATCGATGTTAGAGTAATGACTATAAAAGGGGTGACTCCATATTTCTCAGAGTACAAAATTGACGCCTGAATCGAATAAAAGTGATAAGGAAAATCGGAATATTTTTTTCTGTTATTCATTTTTTCATTGTTCTCAACTATTTTCGATCCCAGGAGAAAGTTTTTACAGAAAATAAGTTTTTTTCTAGAGAATTTCGAAATAGTTTTTAAATGAGTTGAAAATTGAACTTGTGATGTAACATATCTATTTGTTGAATGGAAATTATTTTCTGGCGTCCAAGTGTCTTCAACTGACCAATATCTGATATCCAAGTGTCTTCAAGTGATCGTTACATATCTATTAGGAGGACGCCGGACAAAAGATCTATTTTGATTTCTTTGTTTAATTAGCATATCAACCTTCATGCGTTATTTAATGTCAAAGTCATCCTTGTTGAAGAACAGTAGTGATACTATTTAACATATAGCTGGGGGAACAAGGGGGGGTCATATTTTTCCTAAGTGAACTTAAAAGCGCGACTGGAGTTCGAACTCGTTTACTACAATGTCGAAGTTAAGAACTTTAGTCCCTTTAGCACGAGGACTTCCCTCACCACCTGGAAAATTATTTGGTTGGGTTTTATGGCATATCAACCATTGTAGGTTATTTCATGCCAACCCTGTTTATATATGCATCTTGAATATATATGATTTGGTTTGGTTGGGTTTTATGGCATATCAACCATTGTAGGTTATTTCATGCCAACCCTGTTTATACATGCATCTTGAATATATATGATTTGGTTTGGTTGGGTTTTATGGCATATCAACCATTGTAGGTTATTTCATGCCAACCCTGTTTATACCTATATATTGATTATATATGATTTGGTTTAGTTGGGTTTTATGGCATATCAATCATTGCAGGTTATTTCATGCCAAAGCCTGTTTATACAAATATACTGAATATATATGATTTGGTTTGTTTGGGTTTTATGGCACATCAGTCATTGTAGGTTATTTCATGCCAAATCCTCTTTATACATATATATGAATATATATGATTTGTAAATACATTTTCTTGATAACAATTTTATACAAGATTGATATAAGTGATATGCAAGGGATTAGTTTGTCGGTAATTTCATTCTTAAACGGATAAGAATTAATTTTCTGCTCGCTAGTATTGCTATTGTTTCTAAAAAGTTAAATGGTTTCAAGTATTATCTAATCCAAATAATTCTATCGTTGAGGGTCTTTCACCTCTGCAGAGATGCAGTCAGTGTATTCTTCAGCCCCAACATACTGGGCTTTCGGAAAAGGAGTTCTCCATTTAGAGATATTTGTTAAACATGGTAGAGGTACTTTTTCTCATCCATATCATCAGATGATTGTTCGAATAATTTTAATATTTTAGGTTTTTAAACTCGCTATGCAATAGTATTAGTAACCTAAATCTAGAAAGATAAGGGAGTTCATGCCTTTCCCAAGGTCATTAGTACGAGAGTGACTGGAGTTCGAACTCGCTCACTTCCAAACTGCAGCCCAGCTCAATAGCCATTACGACTCAGGGTCTCCTCCCGAGATTTTTTGTAATACTCAGATATATATGTCTCTACACACACACACACACACACACACACATATCAAAGATATATTATTAGCTCACTTGGTGAGTTGATGGAGGACTAAATAGTGCTCAACATCAATGATAGAGCTTTTATCATATTTACCTCGGGCAGGATATGACACAAGGTCAATTTTTAAGCGGAGTTTAACAGGTATGAATTCAGAGTATTCCTTCTCCTAGACTAGTTGCCTCACCAAAGCTGCCCTACTATTTACCCATAGCTGGAGGGAGAATAATTGGATTCATACCTTTCTCAAGAGTATTAGTGCTATGTGAAATGCAATCAGTCCAGGATTTGAACTCATGTCGCCGTGTCCAATTCCTGCGACGATAACCATTACACCACGGGCACTTCCTAATGATAGAGCTTATATATATATATATATATATATATATATATATATATATATATATATATATATATATATATATATATATATATATATATATATATATATATATATATATATATATATATATAGTCTGTGGCCCTGGTTTTCATGCTACCCGCATTCGTCTGTCAGAATGAAGGTTTTCAAAAAAAAAGACCGATTGATATGGTTAATCTTATATATATATATATATGCAAATATTTAATTAAAATATTCAGTGGCAAAAAGAAACAACACGTTCGGCCTGTCTTATTTGTTGTACGACTTGAAATTTAGGATTAAAGAACTTTATGGTGATTACGATCCTCTTTCTTATTGAACTGGGGTTGGAACTGAGGTCAACTGAGTGCATTTGATCAAGCCGATCTCTTGTAGTAATTAAAGAAGGGTTTAACGTAAGTATAATGGATAGGTGTTTGGTTGCATGTAAGTAGAGGTGAGGGTAGGGATCTGTGAAAACTCTGTGTGTGTGTGCGTACGAGCGAGTGTAGGTGCTTGCTTAGCGGAGTATATGCACATTTAATCTCTCTCTCTCTCTCTCTCTCTCTCTCTCTTTAGGACACGTACATGTGAGCACATAATATGAAAAAAAAAATTTTGCAAAACAAATGTTTATTTTTTAACATAATCTCTTTCAGTATTAGTGCTCGTCAAACATTACACGTTCAGATCGAAATACTAGGTTTGGTTTGGTTTACTTTGTTTCCTTTTTAATGGAATATCAACCTTCAGGGATTATTTAATGCCAAAGTCATTCTTTTTGGAGAATAGTAGTAATTTACTAATCTTTTTGCTTAGATGTGGTACAAGGCCATATGGATGGGGCACCCAATGAGACTCGAACTCACTCGTGAAGGTTTGCTAGTCTATCTTGCTAACCCTTACACCACCCGAAGATCCCTTGTCAGAGAATAATAGTGGTACTATTTAACCCTTGGCTTGGAGGATAAGGGAGTTCATGCCTTTCCTAAAGGTATTAGTTCGAAAATGAATGTAATAATGCGACTGGAGTTCGAACTACATAACTTCGAGGCCGTAATCCAGGACCTTACCTCTACGCCACGGAGTCTCCCATTAAATTTCTAGTTGCAGACTAATTCCATTTTTTTGGGTGGGGGAACCCACCCTCAAAAGGAGATACAGTTTGCTTATCCTAAAACCTGCCGACGGGGCTATAAATCTTGTGGATATGGTTAGGATAGGAGATTCTCCACATCCTCCATACCCTCTAGATGTATTGTCCGGTTGGCGGGTCTTAGAATACGCTGAGTGTATCCCTTGAAGAGTGGTAGGTAACCCCCCACCAAAAAAAAAAAAAAAAAAAAATTGTAGTCCTGCATGTGACGTTGAAGATCCACTTATGGATATTTGAGGACTCTGTGAGAACCCCTTTATAGCTAGTACTCCCAAGTCCACTTTGACCTAAAGTACTAGCACCTGGTACTGCCTCATCTCAACTTATTGAGCTTGATGAAAAAAATCATCTGAAATTATTGATCTGGCTAAAAATTCCAACCCCACATATAGATATGCTATACATTAGGGGTGAAATCGGTCTGTTTAAAACTATTCGTATTTGACCATGTACAAAAAAAACACTTTACATTCGCCATGTTTCGATTTTTATAGATGCTTGAATCTTTTTTAGTATACCGTGGGTCTGTTGCATCATTGGCCGTCGAGAGTTGATCGACAGTAGAAGTTTACAAATGAAATCATGTCTCAGATGACGAGGGGGAGAATGGGTCAGAGGAGAAGGTGATCATTTATATAGGAAGAGTTTCTCGTAGGAAAAGAGACTCGGGGAGGAAAGTCCGAGGGGTTAGTTGGGAAGACAGGTTTAGTGCAATATTTACAATTTAGATTAAAAACAAATTACCAACTCTACATACAGGCCCAGATGATAATTTTATTAGGACTATGTATGAAAAAAGATTAGAATCTGTACATTTCTATTTACTTTTGTTTGGTTTGGTTATTTTGTTTAATGTCATATCAACCAATGTTGGTTATTTAACCCAACTCCTCTTTATATATACATACATATTTACCCAACCCCTCCACAAGGTCAATTTTTTATGCGGAGCTTAACAGGTTTGAATTCAGAATTTTCCTTCTTCTAGACTAGTTGCCTTACCAAGGCTGAAAAATCCAGTCTGCCTTATTATTTACCCATAGCTGGAGTGAGAATAATTGGATTCATACCTTTCCCAAGAGTATTAGTGCTATGTGAAATGCTATCAGCCTCGTCCAGGATTTGATAAATCCTCTTTATATATATATATTATATATATATATATATATATGTATGTGTGTGTGTGTGTGTGTGTGTGTGTGTTGTATCGTGGTATGGAAAAGGTACACAGTAAAATAGAGTTAATTATTTATTAACTCAAGTGGTACAGTCCGACTAGTATTATAAGTCTTGCGCTGTTGGTGTTTCGTCCGAAGTTGGTCTTACTACTGACCGACGTCCTTCAGAGCTGTCTTTCTGCTTCTGCTTTTCCGTGCTTAAGAGACATGGCGTCTTTTATACTTCCGCGATACCGGAAGTCACGTGGCAAGGGCCATTATGCAACAATATATATTCGACAAACAAACTTAGACGAGTGAGTTCGAGTCTCATTAGGTGCCCCATTCATATGGCCTTGTACCACATCCAAACAAAAAACCTAGTAAATTACTAAATGTTTTCTGACAAAAGCAGCAAGCTGGAAACCTACATGTAAGAAGGAAATTAATAAATCTTTAAAAAAATATATAAATCTCTTAGTGAACCATTTCGTTTTGAAATATTTACTTTTTTTCTTTCTTTGGACCAACAAAAAAAGAAATTTTTTACACACACACACACACATATATATATATATATATATATATATATATATATATATATATATATAAATATATGATTTTTAAGCAAATAGCTTGTAGATAACACTATTTTTTAAACGTGACAACGTATTTGTTAAATAGTTTCAAGTATTTATTGTTTGTACACTGTATGGTTATCTTACTCTAGTAATTCAATTTAATATTAATCCTTTGTTTGCATGCAGTTAAAAGGTTTCAAATATAATAAATGGTTAAACAGTTCTATTTGATTCATAGATGGGCCCCTAATAGGTACAAGCACTCCGGGTCCAAATAGACCTTAAATTATTTTGGCCCACACGTGAAAATGACCAAAGCTATGTATTTATATATATGAAAAATTTTATTTCTCTTTGGGCTGCAGTCGTCGAACTGAATGATTATATATATATATATATATATATATATATATATATATATATATAGTGGTGAAGGCAGAGGGTCTGTTGGACCGGACATGTCACAAGGTTCAAAGACAAGAGCCAGACCGGTGCAGTTGTCGATTGGATTAGAGAGACCGGAAACGACCACTTCGAAGACCTCCACGACGATGAGAATACAAAATTGTCAATCGATTCGGGCAAACTTAGAGAAGACCGGCGTGATTAAGTGCATTGTGATCAGTGATGTGAAAAACATCAGACAATCTACCCACAAATGGAATATATACACACACATATATATATATATATATTGCTATATTTTTAAATAAATAGTTCTCAATATTGTGTTGTCATTCAAAACTGAATTGTTTGAAATAGAAGTCTGTATCTATAAAAACAGGATTCGGCATTAAATAACCTACAATGGTTGAGATGCCATAAAACCAAACCAAACCAAAAGTAACCTCCAGCTAACTGGTGATTATAATCTGCCATTATCAGATCCAGGGTAAATTGTGAAAAATCTTTTTAAAAATTTTTTTTGTCTCCCCACCCTTGCCATTATTGACTGGGTGCATATTCTCGTCGTTTTCCTTCCTTTAGTCGTCCTCTAAAGAAACACAAGAGAAAAAAAATTCTTTTCAATATGTATCTGTTACTAACAGCAATATATATATATATATATATATATAAAACAGCAATACATACATATATATGTGTGTGTGTGTGTGTGTGTGTGTGTGTTCGCGGGAAAGTGTTTGTGTATGAATATAAGTAGTACGCATTTGTATATGTGAATGTGCGATGTGAATTTATGTAGGTGTGTGATGCTTGTTATCGCTGTTCTTGCGTGATGACAAAATTATACCTAATGATACCCATGACAGCGATAATGATAATATAAATTAGTCGCAACCAATGTTTAGGATGTGAACTGAGGGGCGAGACGTTGTGGGGCCTCTTCTCTGTGGTCTGCCCTCGGTAGGATGACTATAAAGGGACCACAGCACACATAAGCCCATTCCGTCGCCGAAGACGACAACCACCACTACGATGTCTAGACGTTTAGCAGGAAAAGAAAGAAAGAAAGAAAGAATAAATGTAGAAAAGAATGATTGAAATAGATAAATAAGTATAGAAAAGAAAGAAAGAAAGAAAGAATAAATGTTAAAAAGAAAGATCAAAATGAATAAATATAGAGAAGAAATAAAGAAAGAAAGAAAGAAAGAAAGAATAAATGTAGAAAAGAAAGATTGAAATAAATAAATATAGAGAAGAAATAAAGAAAGAAAGAAAGAAAGAAAGAAATAATAAATGTTGAAAAGAAAGATCAAAATAAATAAATGAATGAATATAGAGAAGAAAGAAAGAAAGAAAGAAAGAAAGAAAGAAAGAAAGAAAACAATAAATATAGAGAAGAAAGAAAAAAGAAAGAAAGACGTAGAGATAAATAAAGAAAGAAAGAAAGAAAGAAAGAAAGAAGTGGAACTAAATAATAAATGAATAAATATAGAAAAGAAAGAAAGAGGTAGAAATAAATAAATAGATATACAAATAAACAAATCAATGAATGTTGAGAAGAGTAAAGGAATGAAAGAGAGAATGAAAAAAAAAAAAGAAAAAAAAGCCGTGGAAATAAATGAGAGTAGAGAAGGGGAAAGAAAAGAAGAAAATCGAAAGAAAAAAGAAAGAAAAAAAAGAAACGGGCGAACGAGCAAACAGAAGAGATAAGAAAGGAAAAAAAGATAGGAAAAAAAAAAACAACAGATGACTAACTCGACCTCACAGACACCGATGACAATTTAATAAATAGATGAGGTCGAAATAAGAAAAAGAAAAAAAGATATCAACCAGTATACGTTAATTCATTGTGATCTGAATATTACAATTTACTCTGGCCCTCACGTAAAAATGACCACAGCTAATTGATGCTACTCGTAGCTTATAGTTGGTGACCAGTATCCATTGTGGGAGAAAAAGTATGAATAGACTAAGTGTGTCGGCTATCATTAACGGGGCGTTCGGACCGCCTTTATGTCTAACCCTGTCACCTTACCGTGTCCTTTGTGACTTAGAAAGCCTCTATTTTTTTTTTCACTTGTCAATTTGCTTCATCTTATCTGGGTGAGAAAAAAATGATAATAAAGGGTTTTGGAGATCATCATTAACTTTCTCTTTCGTTATATTTATTCTGTCTTTCTTTAATATTGAAAAGAAAGACGTGTGAAAAAATCTGGGAAAATTGTTCATTGATGGGTTACTTTTCTTACTTCCTCTTCATCCTTCTCTTCCCTCTTCTTCTTCTTCTTCTTATAATAATAATAATAATAATAATAATAATAATATGGTATTGGGACTGGAGAACTTGGAAATTAAAGGAAAGTGGAGACCATCCAAACTACAGTATTGTTGAGATCGACCAGAATACTGAGAAGAGTCCTGGAGACTTGAGGAGACTTGTTGTCATTCAAACTCCAATGAGAAACCCTAGGCTAACGCTGATATAAAAAACTTGAAAAGGAATAATAATAATAATAATAATAATAATAATAATAATAATAATAATAATAATAATACCAATTGTGATTGTAGTAGCTATTGAAAAGGGAGCCTTCTGTTTGCCCTCGACTACAGTCGCCAACTTTACTTTACGACTTTTACGTAAAAAAATGTGTGAGATAAACTCTTTTTTCTGATGCATATGTTTCTTAAGAGTTTTGTTTATTTTATTTTTGCACACCGAATAGATCAATTTGACCAACAAACACTAACAGGTGCTACCACTCCAGGTTAGAGTGGACCTGGGAATAATGCCAGTAAAGAGGATACTCCGCGCTCCTCCGGATCTCTAGAAATGAAGACTTACCACTGGGGGCAGTTTAATGTAATAACCAGGATACTCTTGGGGGGGGGGCATACTGTCAGCGTTTTCTAAACCCCTCTGTGAAGCCCAAAAAAATCTCAATTTTACGGGTTTTTTTTTTCATCATACAACGTGTGAAAGCACGTGCGATACTCTATCCTCATCAGCCGCCAACCAGGGTGATAACACTGTTTCGGTAGCTCAAGGCGGTACTGCCACTCCTGGCGCTACCAAGTAGCTTTTGCCACCGGACAGGGTATTTAAAAGAAATATATATCTATATATACACCAGATCAACTAAAAGCAGACATTACATTGGGCGTTCGTTCATCTTCATTTTAGTGCAGTTTGTGATTTAAAAACGTGTTTACTTTCGGCCGTTGATGTCATAGCAACCGTTTCTTGATTTTGCGTAATCACACGGGAATGGTGGTTCTGCGTGCATTGCATTCATGTTGAAATCCTTTCTATATCCGTTATCTATTTGGTTGGTTTTCCTTCAGTTTTATCTTTTTTATGCGTTACTGCACAAAAGCACTCGAGATAAACGTCATATATAATTCTGCTGAAAGATGTTATTTGTTGATCAGTGGGGCTCTCAAGATGGGTGGTGAGTAAAAAGAAAACTCCAGGTCTAAGTTTGTCCAGGTAGTTATCTGATTACCCTTGGGCCACTAAATTCTTGGCTTGCAAGCAATGTCTCAATACTATATCAAACTTTGTGCCATGCATAAAAAGAATGATTGTAAAAAATATCTGATATAAAAATTATCTATCGTTTTATTATGGTTTTGTATAAAATTTACATTGATTGATTTGCCGACATGGCAACCCGTCTTGGGTTATTTTATGCCTAAAGAATCGTGTTTGTTGTATGTTCATGTTTACATTTTTTGTGTAGACGTTTCTAAAAAAAATTTTCAAAACAAAAATAATTGAGAGCCAAAAAGGTACAACCATTTCGGATCAGAGTGGTCCTGGGAGTAATGGCAATGAAGAGGTACTCCATACTTCCCGTCATAACTTCTTTTTTATGGGAGGAACGTTTATCGGAGGAACTTACGGGGATATAGTCCCACGGATAAAGCGTGTGTGTAGGTGTGTGTTTGGATTGGTTTGGTTTTATGATATATCAACCATTGTAGGTTATTTAATACCAATTCAATTTTTATACAAAAACAGTTCTATTTCAAACAATTCAGTTTAGCATAGATACACCGTTTAATTCTGTTTAACCCATACAAAGGACCCTATCAGGTGCTACCATTCCGGCCAGAGTGGACCTGGGATCGATGGCAAAAAGGGGTACCCCGCATTCCCCAAAGTTCTATCATTACTGGAGCCTCACCATCAGATTATTTTGTGTCATATCCAGCACGCTCATTGGGGGGGGGTCTTAACCTTCTGCTGAGATGAAGTTGGTGTATACTGCAACCCCAGCCGACTAAGCCAGTGTATGTGTGTGTTTGTATGTGTGTATGTGCGTGCGCATGCGCGTGTATGTGTACACAAATCAACCATATTTCTATGATGATAACGCAATTGCTAGTAAATACAAATTTATTGTATCTTTATCATATTTACCCAACCCCTCCGCTCGGGCAGGATATGACACAAGGTCAATTTTTAAGCGGTGCTTAAACAGGTTTGAATTCAGAGATTTCCATCTCCTAGACTAGTTGCCTCACCAAGGCTGAAGAACCTAGTCTGCCCTACTATTTAGCCATAGCTGGAGGGAGATAATTGGATTCATACCTTTCCCAAAACCGAAATCTTATTCTTTATTACAATCTCCGATACCCACTGTTCCTCGCTGTTTGTCGAAATAACAATGTGAGCTGAGTTGTGATAAAACACAACTAAAATTTAAAAAGATAAAAGAAAATCCTTGTTAAAATCAATGATGATCGACAAAACCTCAACTGAAAATAAAGATACAATAAATTTTCTGAAATTGCCCGTGGTGTAATGGTTATCGTCGTAGGAAATGGACACGGCGACACGAGTTCAAATCCTGGACGAGACTGATTGCATTTCACATAGCAATAATACCCTTGGGAAAGGTATGAATCCAATTATTCTCCCTCCAGCTATGGGTAAATAGTAGGGCAGACTAGGTTCTTCAGCCTTGGTGAGGCAACTAGTCTAGGAGATGGAAATCTCTGAATTCAAACCTGTTTAAGCACCGCTTAAAAATTGACCTTGTGTCATATCCTGCCCGAGCGGAGGGGTTGGGTAAATAGGATATATTGTTAGATAGATAGATAAACAGATAATCGAATTAAATAGATAGAGAGAAAGCTAATACTGATGAAGACGGATAGATATGTTATGAAATGTTTATGATAGGTACATATAAACTAAATAATAGAGATATTAACATATATGGATTTTTTTAATCAGTAAATTTTGGAATGCTAATTATATCAGATAAATTTGAAACAAAGCTACCAACGGATATAGAATGTTTTAAAAGTTTCTTATTTTTTCTTTTCCTTTAAAAACTCACGCCCAGATTAAAATTTAAAAAACGAAATGATTAACATAAATTATGATTTTCATAAACGCCAGTGCTGGATTAACATAATTTATTGGCAAAATAATTTTCTGAAGACCTTGTGTTTTTTCATCTCTACATTTTCATCATATATATATATATATATATATATATATATATATATATGTGTGTGTGTGTGTGTGTGAGAGAGTGTGTATATATATATATACTTATTTGTTAATCCTTTCGAATTGGCGTATCGATCTTATGATATTCGGCGGGAATTGGTTGATAAACCTTCCATAATTAGTTAATTAACTGAAGGAGGAGAATTAAAAAAAGAAATTATATATATATACATATACAAATGGCTATGTATATATATGTGTTTATATATATCTATATATGTATGTATAGTTGTATGGCCATGTATATATATATATATATATATATATATATATATATTCATGCCTATATATATATATATATATATATAATGTTTGGTCCCAACTCTAATGATGAAAAATAACTGTAAATATTCATTTTTAACGTTTTGTCTTTTATAGTCTTACAAATATTTACAATATAAACTGAGGAGCTTGTTTGTATTTTAAAATAGAAAAATATTGCATGAATCTATTTCGATGTTTTAACAATAAGATGGCTTAAATGCATAAGGCCTTCAAATAGATATATTTAAAAATTATTCCCGATGATGAGGAATACTTGATACCATATAACTGAGTACAAATTATTTGTATTAGATGAAAAATCTTTGATTCAATATAATTGTGTGCAAATTATTTGTATTAAGAATAATTATTTGAATATATAATTCTTTAAGGATTATGATAATAAGTGAGTTAAAACCATATGATTGCTTGCAAATTAAGGGTGTTTAGATCAGAATAATTGACACCAGAATTGACACCGACTGCATCTCTACAGAAAGGTAAGACCCCTCCGCCGCCACAACAAGTGTCCTTGATGTGACATTAAACAATCTGATGGTGAGACTCCAGTAATCCTGGAGTTTTGGGAAATTAGAAGTATCCCTTTCATTGCTATTGCTCCCAGATCCACCCTGGGCCGGAATGTTAGCACCTGATAGGATCCTATCTATGGGTTAAACAGAACTGTTTGACATTAAAAGTGAGGGAAAACAAATGACTTCTGCTAAACTAAATTGTTAGAAATAGAACTATTTGATCATTTAACTGTATGTAGACAAAAGACTGATGTTTAATTGAATTGTTAGTGATACATAGAACCAGTTACTTTTCTTGACATGCTAAATTGAATCGTTAGAAATAGAACTGTTTGATCATTTAACTATGTAGACAAAAGACTGATGTTTAATTGAATTGTTAGTGATACATAGCAGTACTTAGAACCAGTTACTTTTCTTGACATGTTAAATTGAATCGTTAGAAATAGAACTGTTTGATCATTTAACTGTATGTATATAAAAGACTGATGTTTGATTGAATTGTCAGTGATACATAGCAATACTTAGCACCAGTTACTTTTCTTGACATGTTAAATTGAATCGTTAGAAATAGAACTGTCTGATCATTTAACTGTATGCAGACAAAAGACTGATGTTTAATTGAATTGTTAGTGATACATAGCAGTACTTAGAACCAGTTACTTTTCTTGACATTCTAAATTGAATCGTTTGAAAGAGAACTGTTTGATCATTTAACTGTATGTAGACAAAAGACTGATGTTTAATTGAATTGTCAGTGATGCATAGCAATACTTAGCACCGGTTACTTTTCTTGACATACTAAATTGAATCGTTAGAAATAGAACTGTTTGATCATAGCAATACTTGGAACTATTTAACTTTGTTGACGTTAGCGGATCATATATATCTAATATGTATGTATAAATAGAATTTGGCATTAGATAATCTACAATGGTTGATATGCCACAAAACCAAACCAAACCAGAGAACTGTTCACACACAAATGATTATTAAATAGTAATAGTTAATCTAAAACATTTAATTCTGGGTATAGTATTAGTTAGGAATACTTTATATCATAAACTGTGTGCAAACAAATGATTATAGACAAATAAAAAATTGAATTTTTTTTTAAAAGTGCAATGAAACACTGAAATGATAAAGTAAAAAGAAAAGTCTTGCTGGTATCGTTTCATAGTACATTGGAATGTTGTGGACGATGTTTGTTTTTTTTTTATAAAAACAATGATGAAAGAGAGATTGAAGGAAAAAAAAGGAAATTAACAATTTTTTTTCTTGCTAATCTTGAGATTAAAAAAAATAATCAACGAGGAAAGACAAAAAAAATCTAAAAAAGTTAACCACAAAAATCCGCGCTTCATCCATGCATTAAAAATGGCTGTAAAAATAATACATTGATGTCACACACACACACACACACATATATATATATATATATATATATATACGAGGGGCATACGATAAGTTTCCAGACTATTTTCACATGAGCACTTTTATTGATAGTATACACATGAAACTCTAGTTCCCTTCGAAGTAATCTCCTCCGACTGCAATGCACTTGTTCTACCGTTCCAACAACTTTTCGAAGGCCCCATGGAAGTCTTCTTGTGTGAGCGTGTCAATGACCTTCGTCACAGCCTCTTTCATTTCCTCAATTGTCCAATAACGACTGCCTCTGTGCTTAGGGAATAACCAAAAGTCACAGGGAGTAAGGTCTGGACAATAGGGAATGTGAGGAAACTGTCTTGACGCCCATCTTGGTCAAATAGTCTGTGGACAGGTGTATTGTCCTGGTGGAAATGCCACTGACCCGATTTGAAGAGTTCTGGCCTCTTCCGACGGAATCTCTTCCTGAACTGCCTTAAAACTTCAACATAGTAACTTTAACCCTAACCCTAACCCTTTGGCCAATCAACTCGGGTGTATTGACTTCCTTACTCCTCCCACACCGCTCATCATCCCTCACAGACTCCCTGCCTTCCTTGAATCTCTTATGCCACTCAAAAACTGATTCTCGATTCATGCAAGATGCTCCAAAAGAAGTCTGAATCATAACATACGTTTCTGTGGCATTTTTTCCAAGTTTAAAACACAATTTTATTGCATATCGTTCTTATAAAGTGTCAGATTGGATTTTGGAAATTCACCACCTGTGACAATCAGGCTTTAGTAGGGTGTATTTTAATTGCTACTGTAGCTGTTCATTTGAACCTGGAATCATAAAAATTGGTCAGTCATCACATGAGATGTATAGCAATAACATAGTGAATTTTCAAGTGTCTACAACAATTTTAAATGCCCATACGAAAAAAGTCTGGAAGCTTATCGTATGCACCGCGTATATATATATATATATATACACAAAGAGAGAGAGAGTTTTTTTTTTAATTCACTCTTCCCAAAAAAAAAAATGTATGAAATCCTCGTTTGTCGACGGTTTTAAGGTTTCAACACGTATATATATATACATACACAAACACACGCACGCACACACACACACACACATATACAGAGCGAGCGAGAGAGAGAGAGAGACAAAGGGGAGAGGCAGGGGGAAAAAGAGAGTGAATGAGAGAGAGAGAGAAAGCAAGATTTCGGATTTTGAAAAAATTCACTTTTGGCAAAAAAAAAGTATGAAATCCTCGTTTATCGACGGTTTTAAGGTATCAAGTCATGCACACACACAACATCACCCACACTTAGCAAAACACACACACACACACACACACACACAAAGATAGTAACGATATTAATCTTCTAGAGCAGTGATATTCAGATTATGAATCAAATCATTTTTTTTAAATATTTCTTTTTTTTTTCTTTTTCAAAAACCATTCCTAAATAAAAGTCTGATGATGAATAAGAAATTCGTCAAACTGTCAGAAATGCTAAAAACCTGTGCCCCCAACAAGTTTTAGAGTGTTTTTTTATTATAGTAACTACAGCTTGGTTATAATCTTATTCCCCCCTCTTTCTCTCTCTCTCCCTCTCTCTTATATATATATATATATATATATATGTGTGTGTGTGTGTGTGTGTGTGTGAGTGTGTGTGTGCATGCAGAGCAGCGAATATAAAAATTAATAAAGAATAAAATCATATATATATATATATATATATATATATATATATATATATATTCCTTTATTCATTCATGAATAAAAAGCAATGAAAATTAATATGAAATTATAATCTTATATCAATTATCAACTCGTTTGTATATAAGTTTATATGCATTAATATGGATACATATATAAAAATGTACTCATTCATATATATATATATATATATATATATATATATATAATCACTCTCACATATACACACACACTATATATATATATATATATACTCCCACGTGTACATACGTACTTATACTATATACTTGTACTCACCCATATGAATGCGTGCACACACACACACAATATATATATATATATATATATATATATATATATATGTGTGTGTGTGTGTGTGTGAAATCACACACACACATATATATATATATATATATATATATATATATATATATTTCTTTAAGAAAAAACAAAAACTGGTCACATTAAGATTATAAATATATTTACATCTTGTTATGGGTTTTGATATAAATCAAAAATACAAAAAAAAAACTAACAGAACTTCTTCAGATCTTCTGGATAAAATAATTCAGAATAGACACAGGAAAAAAGGGTGGGAGGGGATAGAAGAGGGGTGAAGAGTTTTCTCTTCATTTAGCCCACTTCCGGTTTTTTATTGCCGGTTGCAATTATAGTAAATTAATTTTTTTATTTTTTTTTAAATCTAAATACATTTCGACTTAAAACTCCAGATTTAATACTAATTTAGATAAATACAACTTTCTTTAATAACTTTACGTAACGATATAATAATAATTATATTAAATTAAATTCAAAATTTAAAATTAAAATTTTTAATTTCAAATTTTATTTTCGTGCCAATTAATTCATTTTCCTCATTTTTTTATTTTATTTTTATTAATTTACCGTAAATCTCAATTTAATCCTATGTTTTTCTTATTTAAGCATTATCTATGATAATTTGTCTAGAGTTTAAAATCATTCCTATGTCTACATCTAGCTATTAATTCACATCTCTTATTTAATAATTTTTCAGGGTCTGGGTATATCATTATTTGTATTTTTTCCTCTAGGCATATATTACATCTACTATCAAAACATTTTGGAGTATTTGACTTTTTCAATATGGACCATTGGATCCCAGGGGTTAAACCTTTGTTTGTCAAATTCCAAAAATGCTTAGATAGGGTTGTTTGGTGTTTCATATGTTCATGGGAGAAAGAAAATTTATGATTCGCTTATCTACTTTTCCATTTCGTGGAGGAAATTCCGATATAAGTTTTTTATCCTTAATATTCTCTTTTGGGTAAATAATTCCTTGGTATACTACATTATTTAAGCTACATAATCCATTCATAGGACAATTATTTCGACAGAGATCCAGTCGGTGTATTCTACAGCCCCAGCCGATTGGACTTGAAAGGTTTTTTTAAAAAAGTAAGGAATTACAATTGTTACTAGCAAACTTATGGGGCGTGTTTCACAAAAAGTAAAAAAAGAAAATGTAAAACTTAAACATCTTATTTTTTTATTCAATACAACAAGGAAATAATCCAGAAATAAAGACAAGTAAACAATACCTAAACTATAATAAAAAAAAAAAAAACTACTCAATAATACGCGTAGAGATCGTGGTGTAACGGTTATCGTCGTAGGAAACGGACACAACTTGTCGAGTTCAAATCCTGGACGAGGCTGATTGCATTGCACTAATACCCTTGGGAAAGGTACGAAACCAATAATTCTCTCTTCAGCAATGAGTAAATAGTAGAGCAGGCTACGTTCAATAAGACTTGTTTAAGCAACCAGTCAAGGAGAAGGAAAACTCTAAATTCAACCTATTTAACTCCGCCTAAAAAGAAATTGACCTTGTGTCGCATCCCACGCGACCAGAGGGGTTGGGTAAATATATACTGACCGTTTTTTTTATCGCAGTGTTTATTGTTGTTATTTACAAAACTCAGGACAGAAATATGGGTCACACTGTGAGAATCGAACTCTCTAACAATGCCCTGTTCGCACTTGTGTTAAGTAAAGGCTTCCCTGACCAACCTACTAACTAACATGTCCACAGGGCTTCGAATATGCTGACTGTATCCCCTGCATAGGAGTAAGAGCCCACGCTAAAAAAAATGGATGCATTAAGTATGACACAATACAGCGTCTGATGGTGAGGTTTCTATACTGGAAAATTGGAGAGTGTTTAATACCTATTCATTGCAATTACTCCCGGGTCCACTCTGAGAGGTAGTACCTGTTAGGTTCCAATGAATGGTTCAAATAGATTTGCATAAAAATTATGCGTCTTCAGTTGGAATACTTAATGCCATTTAGTTGTAAATTATTTGAATTTTAAAAAGTTACATGAATTTTTTGGTAAGGATTATACTTAGTTATTTGAAAACTATGAAGCAGGGTTTCGGCTTGGGTGGGTGAATTTGCCAGAAGCGCAACGTCATCGGCGTAGTCGGCGTCGATAATTGTTTTTGCGAGGTACCTTCTGCTTTTTTCCTTTGTTAGCTTGAAACTGTTTTGGCTTCCATGTCAATGCACACAAGATGGAATATATGTGCTTTAATCAAACAGGCGACATCTCCACACTAAACGGCAGCTCTCTGGAACTAGTTGACAAGTTCACCTACCAAGGAAGCAGTGTCTCATCAGCCGAGACAGACATCAACACGCGACTAGCAACGGCATGGACAGCTATCGATAGGCTATCGGTCATATGGAAGTCAGACCTGACCGATAAAATGAAACGCAGTTTCTTCCAAGCAGCAGTCGTGTCGATACTGCTGTATGGATGCACTACATGGATGCTAACTAAACGGATGGAGAAAAAACTTGACGGCAACTACACAAGAATGCTGCGAGCAATATTGAACAAGTCCTGGAGGCAGCACCCTACAAACAGCAGCTGTACGGTGACCTACCACCCATCACGAAAACTATCAAAATTAGACGAACCAGACATGCGGGACACTGCTTGAGAAGTAGGGACGAGCTCATAAGTGGTGTACTCCTGTGAACCCCTTCACATGGCTGAGCAAAGGCAGGACGATCAGCTCGAACCTACATACAGCAGCTCTGTGTATATACGGGATGTAGCCCTGAAGACTTGCCGGAATCAATGGACGATAGGGAGGAGTGGCGAGAGAGGGTCAGGGATATCCGTGCTGATAGCGTGACATGATAATAATGATTACTTGAAAATATTAGTAGTAGATTGGAATACTTTAACCTATATAACTGTGTGTAAATTATTTGTATCAAATAGGAAAACATTTGTGTCATTTGACCGTACAAAATACTCTTAAGAAACAATTACACAAAAATGTGAGTGAGAACGTACAATGAACGTGATTACCTAACCTCTACGTATTAAATAACGCTAGACAGTGTGATATACCATTAAAATCAATCACACACACACACACATATATATATATATTGTTGGAAAGAAAGCCCAGTCGCATTTAAAGATAGAAACGATACAAATGTGGTGTAATGGTTAACAAACTTGTGTTATATTGTGGTTCTCATGCAAACTTGGTCGAAAAAAAAATTCAAGGAGACGAAGATATATATATATATATATAGATAGATAGATAGTGTATTTATCCTACCTCCCACTAGACAGGATCTGACACACGGTCATCTTATCGTGGGGAGCTACGCACGAATCGAGACTCATGTGTGCATGTGCAAAAATGCTTGATTTTGTCGGCAAGATAGATAGATAGATAGATAGGAAGGAAGGAAAGAAGGAAGGAATAGACTAAGATAGATAGATAGATGGATAGATAGATAGATAGATAGATAGGAAGGAAGGAAAGAAGGAAGGAAGGAATAGACTAAAATAGATAGATAGATAGGAAGGAAGGAAAGAAGGAAGGAATAGACTAAAATAGATAGATAGATAGATAGATAGATAGATAGATCGGTGTATTTGTATCTTGGTGAAAGTTTCTACCAGCTTTAAATTGTGTTTGCTTTTGCCATTTTCTTGTTCTTATTGTCTTTTTCCTCGTCCTCTTTTTTAAATTTTTTTTCTTTTGAATGAATCCCTCGCACTAAAAGTTTGTATTCTTTTCTGATTCTTCTCTTTATTTTATCAGCAAAAAAGAAAAAAAAGAAAAAATAGTCCTCCCAAAAGTAGCCCATCGTCTTTTAAAATCTTTACTGGTGTCCTAATTGGCGAGACAACGTGTGACAATAAAAGTAATTCCCATTAATAAGATGATGTGATTCGGATTTTCCATAAATCATAAAAATAAGTAAATAAATAAAAGAAGATTGGCTGAACGGAATTGAAAGACAGCAATTCTACGGATACGGATAAGAAAGGTTACACTTCCGGTTTTACAATTTTACCTTCGCAGGGAGCGTCCCGTTGACAAAAACCGAACCAAAAAGATTTTGCTTAATGGAAAGTGGACTAATTTGTTACAAATGAACACAAGGATACACAGAGGGAAGAAAAAAGAAAAAAAGAAAGAAAGTTTGACTAGTGGTTTGATGAAATAAACGAATAATAAAAGAATAAAAAAAAAACGAATAATGGCTATAATAACAATGCCACCAGCAATAAAATCAGGTCTTAAATGCTAATCGACTCTTTTTCGTCCAAGTTCCGTAATATCAGCGGTAGACATCTTTTTTCTTTTTCTTTTTTTTTTTTCTTTTTCCACGCAGTGATGATATTTTCCGGTCGACTTTTTTTACTCTTATGAGGCCTTACAATAAATTAATAGCATGAAATAAAAATAAAAATAAATAAATTATTTAGCAAACAAAGAAATGCAATAAATAAAAATAAAGTGCATGAGGGTATCTTTCTCTTGAAAATGGCTGTTGTAATACTGTTACGCTTCCGGTCGTGTTCATTGCGCATGTCAAATTTTATGCAGGGATTCTGCACATTGGTCACGACTGCCTTAAAACGAAGCAACTGTAAACACCCCCAGTCTACACGGGAAACAGAGAGAGAGAGAGGGGGGGTACGGAGAGAAGGAGGACGCGTGTAACTGACTAGTCAATCAGAGTGAATAAAACAAATGTTTAAAATATGCAGCCATTTGAGATGACCATAAAGGAATAAATATCCGAAACGAGGCGAACAATAGAATTAACTAGCAAAAGATTTTAGTCTTCTTTTTCCGGGGGTAATTTTTGGTCTCTGTTAATGCGGACGTTTGTCGGACAAAGAACAGGCGCAAACGATGTTCATGAAAACGAAGAAAAATAACAACGATAAAAATAAAAAATAAAAAAGAGGAAGCGGAAAACTTGGTAGAAAAAAAGATGCTTGGGTTATAAAAGAAAAAAAAAAACAATGTAAAATAAAATGAACAAGAGGCAAAAAGATTCCTGAAAGTTGGTAGGGATTGTTTGAAAGTTTATTACTTAAGAATAAAATGAAATAAAATGACGAATATTCATTGGCAAGTCAATTTGGATACCGGAATAAGGACGTTTAGATTAATGGCTTTAACTGTTTCCTGACTTTTTTCTTCGTCTTTCTTTCCTTCTTTTATTTATGTGATTAGAGTGAAGACCTGACAGAAAAAATAACGACTTTTTCACTTTATTTTTCCCCGAACCTAAGTATTCTAAAACGCTAGTCAAATGGCATTTTCTTAATACACTTCAATTATATTGTATTTTTTATTTACATAATATCGTCATGATTTTCGTAATCTCCGAGCTCGAAGTTATATGTTGAAATTATCCTCTCTCTCTCTTTCTCACACACACACACACACACACACACACACGTATATACATATATAAAGTGAGATGACTGTGGTGTGATGATTATCGTCATAGGAAATGAACACGGCGACACGAGTTCAAATTCTGGACGAAGCTGTTGGCATTTTCCATATCATTAATACTCTTGAGATAGGTATGAATCGTTCTCCCTCCAGCTATGGGTAAATAGTAGGGCATGTGTTGTTAAGCCTTGGTTAGGCAACCAGTCTAGGAGAAGGAAAACTTTGACTTCAATTCTGTTAAATTCTGCTTAGAAATTTACCTCGAGTCATATGTCATATCCTGCCCGTGTAGAGGGGTTTGTTGTATACACAAACACATATATATATATAGTTACATTCTTTTCAGAACAAAATGCCTTCAATAAGTTTCCAGCCTTTTTTGTACAGGTATTTAAAATTGTCGCAGACACTTGAAAATTCACTATGTTATTGCTATACATCTTATGAGATGACTGACTAATTTTTATGATTTCAGCTTCAAATGAACAGCTACAGCAGCAATTGGAATACACCCGACTAAAGCTTGATTATCACAGCTGGTGAATTTCAAAAATGCAATCTGGACGTGAGGACACTTTAGAAGAACGATATGTAATAAAATTGTGTTTTAAACTTGGAGAAAATGACACAGAAACGTATGGAATGCTTCAGACTGCTTTTGGAGTGTCTTACATGAATCAAGCACGAGTTTTTGAGTGGCATAAGAGATTCAAGGAAGGCAGGGAGTCTGTGAGGGATGATGAGAGGTGTGGGAGGAGTAAGGAAGTCAATACACTAGAGTTGATTGGCCAAAGGGTGAGGGTTAGGGTTACTATGTTGAGGTTTTAAGGGAGTTCAGAAAGAGATTCCGTCGGAAGAGGCTTGCACTCTTCAAATCGGGTCAGTGGCATTTCCACCAGGACAATGCACCAGTCCACAACTCCATCCTTGTCACAGACTATGTGACCAAGATGGGCATCAAGACAGTTCCTCACCTTCCCTATAGTCCAGACCTTGCTCCCTGTGACTTTTGGTTATTCCCTTAGCTCAGAGGCTATCGTTATGAGAGAATTGAGGGGATGAAAAAGGCTGTAACGAAGGTCATTGAGACGCTCACACAAGAGGGCTTCCATGGGGCCTTCGAAAAGTTGTTGGAACGGTAGAACAAGTGCATTGCAACCGGAGGAGATTACTTCGAAGGGGACTAGAGTTTCATGTGTGTACTATCAATAAAAGTGCCCATACGAAAAAAGTCTGGAAACCTATTTAATGATCCTCGTATATATATATATATATATATATATATATATATATATATATATATATATAGCATACCCCCAAAACGTATGCACACCTTGACCAGTAACTGTGTTTTTAGATAAAATAATGGTCCAATGATGCTCAGCACTAAATAATGCACACTATACAGTATCACCAGGTAAGTTTACATGTTGTTCAACCAATGTGGATTGTGAGGGGCCTAGCAACTGCAATTGTGACATTTACTTGAACTATTTAATTCTATAGCACAGAACCTTCAACAATCAACGAGATGAGAGAAGTAATTGAAACAGATTGCACACAAATACAAATTGAAACGATTTGTGATGTTTGCAGTTCTTTATGTTCCTCTTATCAACAGGGTCTTAAATAGAATGATCATCAGTTTGAACACCATCGATAACTCTGTGATGTTTGCTGTTCCGTCTATTCCTGTTATTATCAGTGCCTAGACCAAAACAAACATCAGTTCGAATACCAGCGTAACCTTAAAATGTTTTGTCTGTTTTATGTTTTTGTTTTTTTTTTAAATTAGATTATAAAAACTGAATAAATCTTAATAAACATGGTGTTTATGATAAATAACAGCGCCTATAAATTTTGCGAGCGACAGAAATATATATATATATATATATATATATATATATATATATATATATACCAACCCCTCCGCTCAGGTAGGATATGACACAAGGTCAATTTTTTAGAGGAGTTTAACAGGTTTGAATTCAGAGTATTCCTTCTCTTAGGCTAGTTGCCTCACCAAGGCTGAAGAACCCAGACTGCCCTACTATTTACCCATAGCTGGAGGGAGAATGATTGGATTCATATCTTTCCTAAGGGTATTAGTGAAATGCAATCAGTCTCGTCCAAGATTTGAACTCGTGTCGCCGTGTTCATGGAAATATATATATATATATTTCCAGGTAAAGTGTAGTAGCTATTGAAAAGGGAGCCTTCTGGTCACCCTCGACTACGGTCACCAACTTTTTTTACTTATATATATATTCTAACGATTATAGCTTTTAATGAATGAAGTTTTCTACTTTTGTAAATTCTGAACCTAAAAAAATTATATCCGGGTTTAAACTAATTCTTTAAGACAAACAAATAGAGAAAGAAAGAAAGAGGTAGAAATAAATAAGAAAAGAAACGTAACCAATTGAGAAAAAGATAGATAGATAGATAGATAGATAGATAGATATAAAAAGATGAAAGAAGAAAAGAAAAAGATCCGAAAAAGAGGGGGAAGGCTTAAAGAAATAGAAAGAAAAGAAGAGTTAAGGAGCTGAATGGAAAGAAAGAAAGAAAGAAAGAAAGAAAGAAAGAAATGGAGATAGTTGTGAAACGAAGTGAAGAAAAAAATAAACAAAGAAGTGAAAAGTGCTATAAAATTGCTACCGAGAAAGAAGAACAGTTCTATTGAGATTTAAAAGGCCAAACGTCGCTTTGTTAGAAAAATAACGACAGCCAAGAGGTAAGCGATGAATGTTTGTGATTTATGAGTTAATGATATTGAATATCCCTTTTAACCGAATGTCCTTATTTCTCTTCCATCAACAAGGCAACTCTTCCTGCACTTTGAGTATTAGACACTCGTGAATAACTAAATATTTATAGTTTACTCCTCCATCTAATGAAAAAGGTTTATTCCTCCATCTAATAAAGAAGGTTTATTCCTCCATCTAATGAAGAAAGTTTACTCCTCCATCTAATGAAGAAGGTTTATTCCTCCATCTAATAAAGAAGGTTTATTCCTCCATCTAATGAAAAAAGAACAATCAAATGATAGAGAGGCTGGATTTGATACTTTATTTTACGAACAGGTAATCCATGATCCATACGCCAAAAATGGTTTGGCTCGATATGGCTTCTTTGTTTAATGGCATACCAACCTTCGTGGGTTATTTAATGCTAAAGACTTCCTTCTAGAAGAACAGCAGGGATGTTATTTAACCCATAGCTGGGAAGATAAGGGGGTTCATACCTTTCCCATTAATATTTGTCCGAAAGAGAACGTAACAGCACGACTGGAGTTCGAACTCGCCTGTTACGATTCCGCAGTCCAGCGTTGTAACCATTACGCCACAACTGAGAGAGAAAAAAAAAGCCTAATAGGTCTCATGATTCAGGAATCTAAAAAAAAATGGTAGTTCAGCAAGTGCTTTTTAAGAAATTTGTTTTTAAACCCGTGTTTTTAAAATCCTTTTATAAAACTCAATTTTAAATTTTCAACCTACATGCACTTCCCCTCGTATGTATATGAATTTAATTAATTTTTCTATAACTATTCTATAATTCTGATGGTGTGAAAAAAATCCCAGATTATATAGAATCGTCCTGATGATCCATGTATGTGAAACCTAGGTAATTTTTTTTACTCTGTAGGTATATATATATATATATATATAGATTTGAGGAGCTATATTGAACAAATACTAGAAGCAACATCCTATAAAACAGCAGCTGTACGGCCACCAAACTCCCATAAACTCTCTAAAACCATCCAAATAATACGGACAAGACATGCGGGACACTTGGGCACCTCGGCTTGTGTAATGGTTAGCAAGCTTGACTAGCAAACCAGCAAGAGTGAGTTCGAGTCTCATTGGGTGCCCCATTCATTCGGCCTTGTGCCGCATCAAAGCAAAGAGCTTCGTAAAAAAGGGCACCTCGGGTGGTGTAATGGTTAGCATGTTAGACTAGCAAACCTACACGAGTGAGTTCGATTCTCATTGGGTGTCCCATTCATACGGCCTTGTGCTACATCTAAGCAAAAAGCTTAGTAAATTAAAAGACATGCGGGACACTGCTGAAGAAGTTAGAACGAACTCATAAGCGACATTCTCCTATGGACCTCTTCACATGGAGGTGCAAGTGTTGGACAACCAACTAGAACCAATCTAAAAAAGCTCTGTATGGACACAAGACGTAGTCAAGAGGACCTGAAGGAAGTGATAGATGATAGAGACGAATCGGGAGAGAGAGTCAGATAAATTCGTGCCAGCAGCACAACATGATGATATATATATATATATATATATATATATATATATTTAGGTTGTCACGACCCAAAATTTACACATTCGCAAATACAGTCACTTTGACCAGTAACTATGTCTTCACAAAATAATGGTCCAATTACACCCCAGTAATGAATATATTTATCTTATTTTTGAAAAATTGTGTGGTACTTCTAGTGTTACGGTTATCGTAGTAGGGAAGAGGATTCAGCTACCCATGTTTGAATCCTGAATGAAGCCGTTTTCATTTTACAAAACGTTAATAACCCGTGGGAAAATATGAATCCAGCTATGAGTAAATAGTAGAGCAGACTGGACTCTTTGACCTTGGTAGGGCAACCAGTGGAAGAGAAAGAAAACTATGAATTCAAACCAGTTGTAGACCTGGAGTAAGATGGGCTCCTGCTGGCTGTTAACGTCCAAGGCCCGATACATGAAGTGCGTTCCCACGACGAAAAACCAATATACGAGACTATTGAGTCCAACAAAAATGGAACTTTATTGTTGTCATAAATACGTCTATTTTATCTAGACGTTATTCTATTTGCGTCATCGTTTTTGTCACTTTGTTTTGTTTATCTAATAATCTATTTACCGTTTAATGAATGACTTTTTAAGACTAGTTCTTCTCAAAAACAACGGGTCGTTCATTATACGAGATATGTTTTTGAACACATCAAAATTTCCCTTTTTCTAGGCCTAACTTTGCTTTATATTCGAGTCCCCTGCATAAAATACACTTAAAGGCTTTTAGTTAAGATAATAAAGTTTTTACTTAACATTGTTCACTATTTATAACACCTGTGCGTGTAATATGTACAAATATTATAAATAGTCAACTAAGAGTATCAGTGGTGTTTTTTCTATGTATTTCGGTAGTAAACACGGTAGGCTACATGAACGTCTAGACAGCATTGATTATTTATGGTACAGAATTGATTTTGATTGTATTCGAGTAATTCTGGTTTGGTTTGATTTAGTTTCTTTGCGTTATGTAGAAAAATGTGCTGAGAGCGACCCGTGTGATTTGAACATGGATCTCTAGCCAACAAACACAAGTGTTGATATGGAATGTGCTACTGGGGTTCACGTGACTAGAAGTGGTAGATATATAAATGGGTCAGTCAGAGGTGTGACGAGTTAAAAGAGTGACGAGTGCGTATGCAAAGTAGATGTGAAATGTAATATTTGCGAATTAGTATTGTTTAGCCTTCCAGACTCAGTATTCGGAATTGTACGAGGGTGAAGAGATTTTTAAGTCTCGGACAAAATCCCCCCCACCACCACCACCACTGCCTTACGGAACATTACAAAAGTGGCGACGAAGAATTAGTTCCGAACATTATAAATCGTAAATCAACCTTCGTCGGTTATTCAATGCTAAAACCATTCTAGAAGAAGAATGTCTATGATACTATTTATAAGGAATAAGGGGGTTTATACTTTTTCCAAGGGTATTACTCCGAAAGTGAACGCAATAGTGCGACTGGGGTTCGATCTCGCTTACTCACAATCCAGTGCTTTAGCCATTGTGTCACGGTAGACTCATTCAGAGTTGTTTTGAAAGAATAAAAACGTGTCTGAATGTTTTCTCTTTATATCATTGAATGCTGAACGAATATGTCAGCTAGTATTACCAAAAATTAGGGGTTATTCATTAAACACAATACATGATAATAACACCTTTTTTGTGGCTAAAAATTAGGGGCCATTCATTGCCTGAAATCATTCATTTCACAAGTATATACGGTATTTATTTTTAAGTATATGTCAATAATATCTTGAAATCTTACCATCTTTGTCAGATCTGTGCAGTTTCACTTCTCCTAGTATTCCATCAATGCTGTGGTTCGTATTTTTGTCGCTGCCGTTCTCGTTCCGGGCAATTTTCAACCGTTTCTCATCGTCGTCGTCGTCGTCATCGCAGTAGTCTTCGTCATCCTCATTGTGAAACCGACTCCTAAGGACGCGACTGATGGAACTGACGCTGGGCACAGTGCTGCGGTCGCACACGCCCTCCTTCAGCAGCTTGTCGCGAATCTCCCAGCTGAATATGCCCGGGTTATCCTTCTTGTACTGTTCGATTCGCTTCTCAACCTCGGGAGTCGCGACACGCGGTTTCGAACCTCCGATCACTCCCGGTCGTATGCTACCCGTCTCTTGGTAGCGCTGAAGGATTTTGCTGACACATCCATGAGACACCCTCAGTTGGCGACTGATCACACAGGGACGGACACCTTGTGCGGCCAACTCAACGATTTTGAGCCTAACATGATTTGGGAGAGGTCGTCCGTTGATAAACACCCCTCCCAGTTGATTGACTCGTCCCTGGCCTGCAAATGAAAAAAAAAAGGAAAATTTTTAATTTTTGGTCTGTTATTTCGATAGATATTTCTTAAAAATAAAGAAATGCAATTTTTGTGACATGCAATATAATTTAGCGTAACGGTTATCGCCACAAGAAATGGAAGCGGTTACCCAAGACGAGACCTTTTGCGTTTCACTTCGCGCTAATGCCCCTGGGAAAGGCATGAATCCATATATTCTCTACTTGAATAAATAGTAAATGTTTTCATGTATCAGCTCCTACATGTAGTCTCCTATCCTGTTTTTATTATACAATCTTTGGTCACAAAAGCAGAGTTTGAAGAGAAAAATAGGACTGTTTCATTTATTTTAATTCGAAGCGCACTTAGCGTAACTGTTATCGTCCTATGAACTGGGATCGTCTTCTCAAGTTCAAAACCTGACGGGGCTGTTTCCTGTTCCCTTCGTGTTAATGCACATGAGAAAGGCATGAATATATCTGTTATCCGCCGCCTCAAGCTATGGTTAAAAATCTGTGCAGACTGTGTTTCTTTAGTTTTGTTTAGGCAACCACCAAAGAGAAGGAAAATTCTGAATTCAAACCAGCTATGCTCTGCTTAAAAGAACTGACTTTGTGTTGCATCCTGTTCGTTTTAGAGGGCTAGGTAAAGACATGCAATTTAATACTTATTTTTATTCTAATGTCAAAAGTTTGCTTTATTCCACAAACTAATTCTCTCACAAAGGAAGGACCTGATTTGAAAATCAACTTTCGAAAATCTTCTCAAATAAATGTCATACTCGTGAAAATGACAGTAAAAGCTTAGCTTTGTACGGTACAAAGCTATTTAAGATAGAATAAAGAAGATTGTGTAGCGCCAATTTTCAAGTACGATAGGTTGTACCTTTCAAGAAAATTATCATTCGAATCCTGGTTTTTATCAGGGTATTGAATATTACGATTATAATTATCATTATTCGAGTTTTTCACACTCATTTTAACTTACGGTTTTCGGAGGAATCCAAGTGACAGGAAATCTCCTCAGTACACTAGGACTCTCCTAAGTATTCTTGCCGATCTCAATAGTTATGCTGACTGGAACGTCTCAATTATTTCTCGGAGTTCTAATTCTCCCATTATCTTTTCTAGGTTTTGGGGATTGTTCTAAGTGTTCTGACTATGACTGGAATTACTGACACTAAACTTTCAGGCGAGTTCCAGATATTTCTCGAGTTTTTCACTCTCTTAAAATTCTAACTTTATTATCTGCTTTGAACGGCAAAATTTACTGGCTGATATGTTTGTTTCTTCTTGTTTATTAAAGCTTCACCCCGGAACTGGAGAATCCGTTTTTATCACAAAATCCAAGAGGATTTTTTGTAACTTGCATAGTTCTTAGTGGATCACCTTTCCCTGTCAAGTCATACTTGCTCTGGTATTCCCTCAGGGTTATTTCACGGCATTCACTTATGTTATTTGTTACTTCATCTCACTCTTTATTTACCCCCCCCCCAATAACAAGTGTTAACTATTCTAACTTTTACTTAATTATCTATTTGTTAACCGGCTCATTGGCCTAGTGAGTAGATTGTTCGCCAATGGCCCGGGAGAACAGGGTTCAAGTCCCAGGTCACATCATACCAAAGACTCAAAAAATTGTAGTTGACATGCCCTTGCTCAACACTCAGCATTATAAGGTACGTATCAAGGGTAAAGTGGAGCAAGGAATAACACCCCCATACCTTGGTGTAGTAGCTATTGAAAAGGGAGCCTTCGGGTCACGGTCGCCAACTCTACTTTTTTTTATCTATTTGTTCAATTGGTGGTCTTAAAGATTAAAACTGTGCGTTGGATGTGTTACTAAACTACATCCAGTGATAAGGTTTCCGTTCTGGAACTCAGAAGAGAGTGGAGTCCCCCACTTCATTACCATTTCTCCCGGGTTCACGCTCACCCGGAGTGGTAGCACTTATTTAGGTCCTATTTAGGGGACACATAAATCTATTTGAAAATTATTTGTATTTCATAAGAACATTTGACAACAGTTGAGTAAATTATTTTCTATTTAGAATAGTTACTTGTAGTTATAATTGTTTTAATGATTATAAAATTAGACCATATTTACAAAATAAATGAATACTGATTTCGAAATTCGATAATCCAGCAAGGCTTAACACGTCTTAAAAAACCCTATAAATATTTTGTATATATTGATAATATATTTTCATATATTTATGAATAAAGAGCGCTTAATATCATTAATAGAATGTAAATATTTAAATTGAGATTGCGATGACAGAGTCAATGATGCTTGGAAACTGTCCGTTTCCTACCTATGTGTTCATCATATTGGTCTGATAAACGCAGGGACGAGACACTGGGACTTACCAAACACTGTTGACTATGTCTACGCTATCCTAATCTTATATATATATATATATATATATGTGTGTGTGTGTGTGTGTGGATATATATAAGTGTGTGTGTGTGTGTATGTGTGCGTGTGTGGATATATATATGTGTGTGTGTGTGTGTGTGTGTGTGTGTGTGTGTGTGTGTGTGTGTATATGTGGGTCGGCTTAAACGTTTATAACCTAAGATACTCTCATGGAATGTGACCAAGTGAGGTTTATATTTCAATATAGACCTTCTTGCGGTTCATGCACTTCTTTCATCGATGTTACAGTGCTTGTGTCCTATTGATAAAAAAAAATCACCAACAAGTGATATGACGTCATCATATGAAATTTTCAGTCAATTAACTTCTCAGCCCGTCTTCTTACAGTGATTTTTTCCCAGCTATTTGTTTACTAGAAATATATATATATATATATATATATATATATATACACCGCATATCAAATGTACCAATTTTTAAATAAGTATTTGGGAATAATAACTATCAATTATAATAATCATAATTAATAATGAAGATATACTCCATCTACACAACTTAATTCTATTACATCTAATACTACACAAATTAATACTATTACATCTAATACTACAACAAGGATAAAAAGCAACAAAATAAGATGAAAGAGAAACTAGTCAAATAATAATTATATTTCTTCATATCTGTTAGGGACAAAAAAAAAAGTTTAACAATCATTTATTTTATTCCCCTTCTGAGGTTTTAACGTTCAAACATCGAAAATCTGGTGAGGAGCTTTATCATCTGAAATAACCATTAAGGAAATAGAATAACAATAAAAATAAAATGAAAAATAAAAACAGACGTGTGTCAGCCGAAACGAAACACCAGTCAAAATAAATGAAATTTTAATTGTGGCCAACATTTGTCAAGCCAGAAGACTGTAAATGTCCCCATAATTATTGTTTGTGAATACCTGCTGCAAAAAAAAAAAAAAAAAAAAAAAAAAAACATAAAAAACAAAACAAAAAGAAAATAAAAGATTTGGACAGGGGTCAAAGAAAAAGGGTACAGGAAGAATAGAAGTCAAGAACAGACATTAAGAAAGAAATAGTATAGTTCAATTTACAATTAAAATGAATAAACGATAAATCTAACAACGTTGATCTTGCGCCTGTTTTTCAACAATTAGAAAAGCTACGCTTGTCCATTTAAAATTCATGTACAAATGAAATCTTATTGCTTTTAAATTTGCCTTTCATCACTCAACACTATCAATTCGTTTTGGGGGCCAATATTTTTGGTGGCCTCTTTAACACAAAGCTAATCCGTCTCTGTTATTTTCCATTTTAATTCGTCTATTTCTTCACCCATTTGTTTATTTATTCATTTAGGGGGTTGGGAGATAAGGTAGCAAAACATGATTAAAACCCTAGCAAAAAAAAAAGTCCTAGTAGAGGTGCACGGTTAGCTGAATCCATTGTGTTATTACTCGGGATCCTGTCCAAGTTTTAGCAACAAGACAGATCGAGGTGCCGACAGGACTGTCAACTCCGGGCGACCATCACTTGGGGTCCCTGTCTTCTATACTCTCCCCTCCCACACAATCTATTGCGTTCCACATCATGAAGAAAGCACCTCACCAATTTCCCGACGATAACAATCGACAAGCAGCGGCCCCTTGAGGCGAAAGCACTCGGCCGCAGTCATCACCAACCATAAATGCCTCATCAACGCTTGGACATTTTATGATCTGCCGGACGACATGCCTCGCCCAGTCAGGGGTGGAACTCATAACCACAACTCCATAGGCAATTAGACTGCTATCTCCGTGTCGGCCTTGATATAAGACCTTCGATAAGTCAGTTAAATGCCGGAAACACAAGGGGATCAGATGCCATTAAAAAGGAAGAAAGAAAAATGGGCAATAATAAAAAAGGTACTGTCATTGAACAGTATTAATACAAAATATGGCCTTCAAAATCAGTACGTATGTACGATATATATATATATATATATATATATATATATATATATATATATATATATGTGTGTGTGTGTGTGTGTGTTATATTATATTATATATTATCTATATATCATATATAATGTATATTGTCTTTATATATATATATATATATATATATATATATATAGAGAGAGAGAGAGAGAGAGAGAGATTATATTATGTATATACATTATGGAATATACTATGTTATATATATATTATATACATATATGCTATATTATATATTATGCATTATATATATATATATACCCACAAGCACAAATCGAATCTTTTAACGTTGTCTTTACATCAAAATAAATTTATGTTATTTGGACAGTTTTGTTTTTTCTTTTTCATATTATATATATATATATATATATATATATATATATATAAGCATTATATATCATATATATTCTATATGAATACATAAATACACACACACATATATATATGTATATAACTCAGAAAACAGAGTCATTGAGCATTAAAATCACCCATGCACTCTAAAATGTTTACAAAAAGAAAAAGTACAAAATTTAATTTTTGCTATTTTCCTGATTAAATGATATATTTCAATAATTAAAAATTAATCAATTTGTGAAACTCTTCACACTTTATAAGAACTTAAAAAGAAAAAAAGTTCGGTTTTAATAAGTCCCGCTATGCTTAAATATTACAGAACCCTGTCGACGAAATTCAAATTTAATGCTTTTTTTCAAAAATTATTGTTTTGCATTTTATTAATTTATTTTAAAAGTAAAAAGAAATAAAAGCACTTATCTTTGAGTCATGAAAATATTTCAAACCAGGCGGTATGGTTTTTAAAATACGTTTTCAAAAGTAAATAAATGAATAAATAAATACGTTGTAATCGGAAAATATTACCATTTTTAATTTTTAGCTCCTTTTTATTTTAATTGTTTGTTTGTTTGCTTTCTTGTTTGGGTTTTATGGCATATCAACCTTTGTGAGTTATCTATGCCAAATGCTTTTTTATACAAATGAACAGCTCTATTTCAAACAATTCAGTTTAGTATAAGTACACAGTTTAATTATTAAAAACATTTCTATTTCAAACTATTCAAACAGTTTTCTTTCAAACAATTCAGTTTAGTATAAGTATATTCTTTTGTATACACACAGTTAATTGTCAAAAGTGTTCAATTTCAAACAATTCACTTTAACACAAATACGAAGTTTAAATGAAGTACACAGTTTCAATGTCAAAATAGTTCTATTTCAAACAATTCAGTTTTGTATATGAACGCAATTTAGTTATCTTTGATCCATAGATAGGACCCTGTCAGGTGCTACCACTTTTAGCCAGAGTGGACCTGGGAGTGATAGGAATGAAAGGGTACTCCGCATTCCCCAAAGCTCCAGCATTACTGGAACCTCTCCATCAAATTGTTTTGTGTCATACCCAGGACACCCGTTGGGGGTTGGGCTCTTACTCCTCAGTAGAGATACAGTGGGTGTATTCTACAGCCCCAACCGACTGGTTAATTTTTTATTTTAAGGACCCATTTTAAAATCTTAGCTTCTTTTTATTGTAAAAAACGTTGGTGACGGTAATCGAGGGTGACCCAAAGGTCCCCTTTTCAATAGCTACCGCACCAAGGTGTAGAAAAAGGCGCTACTCCAGTCCCTGGATTGCAGCACTTTACCCTTGATCCTTACCTTATAATGCCGAGTATTTGGCAAGGCGGCATCAAGTACCATTTTTTAGTCTTTGGTATGACTCCACCTGGGATTGAACCCCGGTCTCCTGGATCACTCGCAAACTGACAATAATGTTACATTTTTAGATAGTAAAAATGAAAATAAAAAAATTAACGAAAGCATTTTTATCGATAGCTTAAAAACTGATTATTTTTAAACGAATACTTTTTCAAATTTCTAAATATACTAATTTTTATTCAATCAAACTCAGAAACGAGTTTTTCCAAAATAAAGGAATAAACTATTTAAAAGAAGAAATGAATACTTCTCATTTGAATTAATACACAAAATTTTCCAGCAAAAAAAAAAAGATGAATTTTTAATTCTTAGCTTCTTTTTATTGTTATATTTTTATTGGGGTGAAAAAGAAAAATTGAATATATTTTTTTATTACAGTAATGAGTTGAATTGAAATTTTTGTCATATTCTTTAAAAAAATCTTTAGAAAGTTAAAACTATGATATTTCAAACCAAAAATAAAGAAACAGCATCACATATTTAAACGCCCTGATGAAGGTTTACTAAAAAACTGAAACGTTAGCAAATAATTCAACTATAACAAAAATCATTCTCTTAATACCTTGTGCTTTTCGTATTTGTACAGTGTTTGCCAATGGTCCGGTAAAGCGGGGTTCAATCCCATGTTGAGTCATACCAAAACTCAAAAAATGGTACTTGATGCCGCCTTACTTAACACTCAGCATTATAAGGTAAGAATCAAGAGTAAAGTGGAGCAATCCAGGGAAAGAAGTAGCGCTCTCCCCTACACCTTGGTGGAGTAGCTATTGAAAAGGGAGCCTTCGGGTCACCCTCGACTAAAGTCGTCAACTTTACTCATATATATTAAAACGGCCTCTCGACGTTACCCATGAACCAATGGAAATAACATGAATATAGTTTGTATCTTATATAATATTAAAAATAAAGTTATTATATATATATATATATATATATATATATATTGTATATATAATATATATATATATATAGTGTTATATATCATCATCATCATATTGCGCTGGTAGCACGGATATCCCTGACCCTCTCTCGCCACTCCTCCCTATCGTTCATCGCCCTAGGTAGGTCTTCAGGACAACATCCCGTATCCTCACATAGCTGCTGAATGTATGTTCGTGCTGGTCGTCCTGCTTTTGCACGGCCATGTGTGGGGGTCCATAAGAGTACATCTCTTATGAGTTCGTCCCTGCTATAATGTTATATATATATATATATATATATATATATATATATATATATATATATATATATATATATATATATATAAACTAGAAAAATGATCGCTGGTAAAGAGAGAATATGTTGGAAGGAAAGAGAAAATGAAAAAGGTTGAAGAAAAAGAAATGACGCAGAGGTCATTTGATTTATTGTTTTGGGGCGAAGCTTTTATAGATATTCACGGTTACGATAATGTTGTTATGAACTTGACCTTCTCGTGAACCGGTAACGTTAGCCGTATTGAAAATCGAACCATCAACCTCAAAAATAAAATCAATATATTTACCTCCAAAATCGATCGAGCTATTTAACAAAGGTGAATCGTTAGATTTTCTATTCAAGATTTTTTTTTGCTGCTACTGTTTGTTTCGTTTTGTTAATTTTTTTTGGTATGTTTTTTTTTTTTTTTTGCAAGGTTATATTCTGTATATTTTTAGTAATGATTTATTTCATAATGTTATTTACTGTTAGAATTCATACTATTATCATTCATGTATACCGTGGAATTTTCAATGATACAGCTAGTAAATATATGAAATAAGAATGAAATCAATGTTGTTACGTCAGCTGATTCAACCAATGAATTATTATCGGAGAAAGCTTGTTCATCTTTTGGCGGGTACATTGAACGATCACAATTCATTGAAAGCTTGACAAAGGCCAAAGAATTAAGTTCCTGTTATCGATCATATGAAATGAATACCAATTAAATTGCTTTTTGTAAAGGCACGGGGGGGCTTTCTTGCTGCTCATCCTACTCTTTGTTTGATTAATCGATTGATTGATTGATTTTAACGTCATATCAACCTAAAGGAGTTCATGGCGTAATATAGCGCCAATACTCTCGGGAAAGGGATAAATCCACCAACTCTCCCTCTAGCTATAGATAAACTGAGCCCTTTAACCTTGGTACGGCAACCAGTATAGGAGAAGGAAAACTGTACTTGAACCAAACCCGAAGAGGGATGGGCTCCGTCAGGCTATTTTTGACCAAGTAATCTAATGTGTTTCCCTTTTCTCAATCCGTTTACAGTAATTTCATACTCAGAGGTTAGGGAATTGCGTTCATGGCACATTTCTAAGAGAAAAAGCTAGATAAGAATCATACAAGGATTTTACATGCTTTTTGAACAATTCAAAGAAGTAACACCTCACAAAACAACAGTTGTATGGCCATTTACCTCCCATCTCGCAATTCATCCAAGAAAGGCGAGGAAAACGTGCTGGGCCCTGGTGGAGGAAATAAGGACGAACTCATTAGCAACGTTGTCTTATGAACTCCTGTACATTGACATACCCAGCGTTGGCCAACCAGCAAAAACTTCCATTTGTCAACACAGCAGGGACACTGGATACTGTCTAGAGGACTTACCTTGTGTGATGGCCGATAAGGACGGATAGCAAGAGAGAATCAGAGGAATTCCAGCAGGTGATAATGCTGCTGATATGTTTTTACACGCAATTATATGGTTTCAAGTATTCCTATCTAATAATTACAAGGTTGGTTCTTTGTTTTACGGTGTATCAACCCTTTCCGGGTCATTTAAAGCCGAATTAAATTTCAAATAATTCAGTTTAGTTTAAGCATAGTTTTTGTTTACAAACAGTAAAATGTCAAAACAGTTCAATTAAATGTCAAAAACAGTTCTATTTCAAACAATTCAGTTTAGTATAAGTACACAGTTTAAAAGTCAAAAACAATTCTAGTTAAAACAGTTCAGTTTAGCATAAGTACACAGTTTAGTTCTATCTGACCCATACATAGGACCCTATCAGGTGCTACCATTCCGGGGTCAGTGTGGACCTAGGAGCGATGGCATTGAAGGGGTATTCCGCATTCCCCAAAGCTCCAGCATTACTGGAACCTCACCATCAGATTATTTAGTGTCATATCTAGAACACTCGTTGGGGGTTAGGCTCTTACCCCTCTGCAAAGAAGCGGTCGGTGTATTCTACAACCCCAGTCGATTGGGCAATAATAGTTATATGATTTCAAGCTATGTTATCTAATAGAAATAATTGGCACATAGTTGTATGGTTTCAAGTATTCTTATCTAATGCTTATAATTATATCGTTTTAGGTAATTATTTCTTTTTAATAAAAGTCATTTGTTCACACACAGTTATATGATATCAAGTATCGACATCAAATAAAATAATTTGCATACAGTTATATGGTTACAATTATTCCTATCGAATATTAATAATTTCCAAACAGATCTATTTAGTCTGCTGATGGGACCCTGACAGGTACTCCCATTCCAGCTCAGAGTGGACATGGGAGTAATGGTAATGAAGTAGTATTCAATACTCCACAGAGTTCCGTGATTGGAGATTCACTGTCAGATAAAATTTACTATCATACTTCGGACCGCCCTTTTCGGTGGGGTTCTTACCCCTCGGCAGGGAATGGGATACAGTCAGTATATTCTCAGCCACGTCGTCAGGGCTTTCGAACATATATATATATATATATATATATATATATCAGTCTAATTCTCTGGTAGTACTTTAGCGAACAATATGACACTCAATATACAACACTTATATATATATATATATAATAGGTGTGTGTGTGTGTGTGTGTGTGTGTGTGTGTATTCTATTTTATAGTATTGAATTAATTCAAAGGTCTATTGCAATGCGAAATAATTAATTATCATTTATTACAATAGCCCTCTAAATTAATTCAATACTATAAAATAAAATTACAAAAAACTTTATATATATATATATATATATATATATATATATATATATATATATGTAATGGTTTTTTGTAATTTGCTTGAAGCATTGCACAAATTATTTTATTTTAAAGTATTGAATTAATTTAGAAGGCTATTGTAATAAATGATAATTATTTCGCATTGCAATAGCCCTTTGAATTAATTCAATACTATAAACTAGAATATATACGCACACACACACACACACACACTTACATATATATATATATATATATATATGTGTGTTGTATATTGAGTGTCATATTGTTCGCTAAAGTACTGCCAAAGAATTAGACTGGTTTGACCCAAGGGGACTAATGTTGTAGTTTGTATTGTGTTACCATAGGCACAAATAGCTATATACGTGACCCATGTGTCTGGATACATCTGCTTGGGGTAATTCTCATAAAGAATCGATCGAAGTTTCATTGATACCAGTAAATCTATATTTCTCAGCAAAGATAAGGCGATTCCCGTGCTGAAATAAACTTCATTGTTTAACAGTTGCTGTCTAATTCTCTTTTGGCTTGATCCACATTCAACATTGCACTTAATCAGTCAATGGAAGGCTCAACAGATGACTGATACAGGAAATAAAAGTAATCGATAAATACAATAAGACAAGGAGGTGCTCCGAAAGTGAAGCTTCCAATTTATTTCCACGGAAACTACAACGGATTCAAGATCAACAATAACACTGTTGTATAGAGCAAGTTTTCTGCCACAAAATACTATTTTTTCGCAATCATCAGGATTGACAACATATGTCTGAGATGTTCCAAAAGTAATGCCTCTTACACATTTCCACAAAAACTGCTGTAGATACAGGGAGCCCTATAAAAGAGTTGAATAGAGAAGGTTTTCTTCTACAAAATCATATTCTCACAGTCATCACCATAGGACGGATGTTCCAAAAGTAATGCTCCCGATCGTTTCCACAAAAATTACAACAAATAAGACAACGCATATCTGAGCTGTTCCAAAAGTAATGCCTCTTACACATTTCCACAAAAACTGCTGTAGATACAGGGAGCCCTATAAAATAGTTGACTAGAGAAGGTTTTCTTCTACAAAATCCTATTCTCACAGTCATCACCATAGGACGGATGTTCCAAAAGTAATGCCCCTCCTGATCGTTTCCACAAATATTACGACAGATAAGACGAGCATAATAACACTATTTGATAGAGCAAATTTAATCTAGAAAACATTACTTTTCATCATCACTGAGTGTATATATTTGAGATCCTCAAAAAAAAAAAAAAAATCCCCCCTATACATTTCCATTGAAATTACTAAAGATACGTTAGAAAGTCATTCCGAAAGAAATGCTCTAAGGTCGTCCCACAACGTCAAAGGTAAATGTTAGGGGTTAAACCTGTCAGGATTTACCTATATATGTGATTTAATGCATAGTTGTAATTAAGGACATCCAAAAGAAACATTGAGTCCTTTAGTTGAAGCCACTCTAGTCTTTGCGAGAGTCTTTCACTTTCTGATTCTTTTGTCAGATCTTAATGCTCCCTGTTGTCTGTAAGAAGAGACTCTATACGACCCGGGAAATTTGCAGATAATGTGGACTTCCGATATGACAACAGGAAGGCTCTTCATTGCCAGGGAAATACTGAGACATAAACCTATTCATAAACAAGTTCCCCCACTCGGACATATTCAACCAAGATGAATATGAGACATTCCTTAAGGTACTATTTACCAACCCCTCCGCTCGGGCAGGATATGACACAAGGTCAATTTTTAAGCGGAGTTTAACAGGTTTGAATTCAGAGTTTTCCTTCTCCTAGACTAGTTGCCTCAACAAGGCTGAAGAACCTAGTCCGTCCTACTATTTACCCATAGCTGAGGG